>MVJL01005757.1:0-90571 GCA_002156465.1 Macrocentrus cingulum | reverse complement strand
CAAGAAAAATGCCGTTTATGATAGGTCAAGCTCCGATAAGGAGGACAATTAAATACTTGGATGCCGGAAAACTCCTCTTAAAAAACAATATTCAAATCTTTTCATTAAATTACAATATCAAAGGCGATCATCATGAGGGTGCGAGGTAGGTTATCCATTTAAAATTTTATCCTTCCTACACACTAACTGGATAAACAATCAATTACAGACAATTTTTATTCTGGTACATGCCTCAATTGCGGTACAAAAACCCAAATGTCCAAATCGTAAAATTGGCAAATTTGACACCAACACCATTTATCAAATGCTACTATGGTAAGTATATACAATATCATCACATTGACAATGTCAATAATCGTATTTTACCTGCAGACAACGGTAAAACCATGCTCATCGACATTGATGGAAAAAACAAGGACGAGATTCTGAATCATTTAATACGAGTAATAGGTAAATCGAAAAAAGAAATCGAAGAGGAGGCCATGGCATCGCAGAAAAAAGAAAATCCTGCGAATATAGGCAACAATTGCAGTAAACATTGCATCTGTGAGGTGCTAGGACAGGTGCCTTGTCCCGGGCTTGTTCCACTGCCTTGGCATTTACGAGGAAAATCAGCGCATGCCGATAAACCCGAGTACATGGCGGAGTTATATCCGCAAACAGAGGCATAATTGTAAAAAAAAAACTACAAATAGCTTAAGAAAATATACATACACGTTGGATAAATATTTGTACATTGTCTACATTGTTCCTCTTGGTTCTAAAATTTAATATTACATCGACGGAGTATTGTTCACAAGTCTTGCTCTCTTTCGACAAGAGTACGTTTGTGTTTAAAAGCACACACTTATCGAATTCAGTACGAGGTGTATGGGAATAAAAAATTAAAAATACTTTCAAAGCGAAAAATTATCTTCTCGGTCGTGACCGTGAGTAAGGCCGGTTTTGGTGATGCCGATGAACATATCGTCGATTGGAAGTCGATGGCTTTTGAATTTCCGGCTTCTGATACTGATGAATGACTGGTGCACCCTCCAAAGGCTTGTTCAGCTCAAATTCCTCCTCGCACTCCTTCATTAATTTTAATTTTGCCTCAATTGCTTGAATTGCAGTCTCGCGACTGATCTTTTTATCCTCTTTTTTCGCTCCCGCCAACGCGGGAATGTCAATCTTTGGCTTGGGCTTCTCCATATCTGTCTGCAAAACAAATTTTTTTCGTTGGACAAAGCAACAGGCAGTGAAAGATGGGAATAATGATGAATTTACGCACCTCCGAGACACTGTGAGCCCATCGCACTACGACATTCTTCGTGCCTAGCTTGGCATTGTGCAGAGAATCCTTTGCTTTCACCGCATTTTCCGTCTGTGTGTAGGTCACGAAGGCATAACCTCTCGGCTGACCTGCCTGTGGTCCTGATCGGTGGAACAGCAGATCAAACTTCTCGATTTCGCCATATTTTTGAACGATTTTCAGGAGTTGGTACCGGTAAGAGAATAAACAGTATACTTGGATTTATTATTATCTAAAAGGAAGAGGCCTAAAAGAAATTTATGTTAGACTTACTCATTAATTCGGAGGTCCAGGTTGCCTACCCAGAGTCTTCGGTCCTCCAGAGTGTTAGAAGTCATGGGATCCAAAGGAAGCGGAATTTTCGGATTTACCTATTATGACATATTACAGCATGTATCAACTGGCATCTGCTTTGGGCCTTCAAATAAAAATAGATTTTGTAAAATATTCTTACAGCCATTGAAGAGACTAATTGTTCGGCAATTACATATTACAGTTGTTGAATTGTAAACATGGAAGTACGGAAGAATTTATAGCTGCGTTTAGAAAATAAAAAAAAATCTCCGTCTACGGCGTCTACTGACGTCTGCGACCCTTTACGACACGATGACACGATCAGCGGTAAAAATGAAATCAGATAGATATATGCTGAAGATTGGATGTGCCTCTATATACTGCCTTGACAATGCGTACTACATAGAAAAAAACACGCAGCGCGCTTCGCGCGCACTTACCTACATACTATATAGTGTTTTGTTACAAAACGTATTTAATGTAATATAATAATTGTTTTAGTTAAATTAAACAAATAATCAATGTTTAAATAATAAAAAAACTTAATTTTCACAAAAACATTTTTTTTATTATTTAAACATTGATTATTTGTTTAAATTAACTAAAACATTTGTTACATTACATTGAATATGTTGTAAGTATCTGATTAAAAAATGTGAATAAAAAACAAATCCCGATGGGGACTCGAACTCGCACCTTCACAATTCACGTGAGATCATCTGATCCAAAGGACTGTTGTACACATCTGAAAATGTAACATTACCTGTATATAAGCAACACAATTCATAAATAAAAAAAAAATGCTGTCTCCACCAATCCTGTGCCGAATAACTGTCTTTTGACAACATGGCGCTCCCCTACCCATATTATTCTTATTTCTCTTACAAGGAAAGGATGTATAAGTGTGAATAAAGTGGTTCGATTGAGTAGTTGCAGAAAAATTTTTGATCCACTTTTATTTTTCACCACGTATCAAAGGCCATTCCGAGAAAATTAAAACATTTTGTGACAATTTACAAATGTGTGTAAACGCTCTGATGATGATGTGATGGAATCTGTTGATTGTTTTGATTCGTTTGTTTAATAAATGTGTTAGCAGAGACTCAGATAACCTAAAAGACTGCAGTAAACTATTTCCGTACATTTAAAAAATGGATTCAATCGTAACCCAGGTATTCGCAGAAACAGGTATGTAAACAGGAGCAAATTTGAAATATCTCATTCTAACATAAACATCTCAGTCAGTGAAATTCTCATTACCTTATTCTACGTTTTTAAGCGAAAATCGGAGCAGCTGATCTGAAAGACAACATTAGCAAAATTCAAAAAGAAATTGTCAAACTCAAGGATAATGTGAAATCATACATTGACGACAATTACATCGATTTCCTTCCGACCCTGAAAAAGGACAATATTCTTGTCGAAGAGGCAAAGCAGCTCAGTGACGAAATGCAAGCGCTAAAATTAGAGATAAACGACAAGGTTTTATAAAGAATTTTCCCGTATTTTCCAATTTAACTAAACTAACACTAAACTCTTGCACCTGCAGACCAGAGTGGAGTTATCCGGGTCGACGAAAGAGCTGAAAAATCTGTCACAGGCATTGAAAGCCTCAAATATAAGTTTAAAACTTTCTCAGCAACTGCTTGAGCTGCACAACAGTCTGAATTTGGCAGAGACACAGCAGCAGGAAAGGGAGTACATCGAGGCAGCAGTGACCCTGAAGCGGGTGAAAACCCTCTTGAACGACCCCCATGATGATCTGAAGCTCTTGAATATCTACGCACCACTTCGAGACCGCTACAACACGTGTTTTGCATCGCTCCTCGCCACAGTATCAAACTTGTGGGATCAATACGTGCGCTGGAGCGAAGTTGTCGAGTCAAATCAGCACAAAACCGTCCGTCTAACGATCGAGTGCGAACAAAACGAGGTACAGCAGCTAATCCAAGGTCTGCATCACCTCGGAGACCTATCAACGTGCCTCCACCATTTTTCCAACAAATTAATGAAGCAACTAATCTATCCCCTGGTTCACTCGGACTGCTCGGTATTTGTGAACGACGAGAGAGAGTTTAACGTTACGACAACTTCAAAAAAAAACAAGGCACCCTATGAAATTGTGTTGCACAATATTGGAATGCTGTTTAAATTCCTCCATCAGCATCTAAACATTCCAGTTGATGATGAAACCTTCATTAATCGATTGAGCGAGCATTTGTGGCCGGTGCTCTCGGATGATCTGATACAAAACTGCATTTCCGATACGATTCCAACGTCCAACCTTGAATTGCAAAAGTTTAAGCAGGTTGCCGATGAAATTCGACAGTTGGAGAATCAATTGTGTAAGATAGGTATGTAATTCATTGCTAGAAGCTCAATAGAATGTCAAATGGGAATTTAAATTGCAGGATTTATTAACGAAAATCAATTTTCACTGTCGAACTACGTAAAGGACATTGACCAGCTATATGTGAATAAAATATGCCAAGATTTACTCGTTAAATCGAGTGCACTGATGAAAAAAGACCTGCACGACTCGTTCAAGTACATTCCTAAAGAGGTGGAAGACCTCAATGACGATTCATCAGATGTCTCTATTAAATGCAAGCTAAATAAGAATTCATTCTCCCTAGCACCGTGTCAAGTTAGTAAAAGTACTAAGGAAATCTTGGATTTGGTTCGTAGTATACTCGATGAGCTCATAATCAGCCCAGAAATCTGTGCCGCTAAATTGTACTACACAAGCCGAAATGTTTTGGAACAATACGTTTGGATTGTGCCAGAGTATCACAAAAATTTTCTCGAAACCATTCCTCAACAAGTTGGTAAGTTTAATTACAAATAAAATTTTTTTTTCCCCGCAATTGATTGTAACTAATAATTATTCCAGCTCTATTTCACAATAATTGCATGTATCTTGCGCATCATTTGATGACACTTGCCCAAGAATATCGTGAAAAAATGCCGCTACATTTAGAACAACATAACATTACCTATGTGGATTTGACGCTAAAACTTCGTGAAATTGGAGTTCATTGTTTTCTCGATCATGTAAAACGTCAGAGGAATATAATTCTCGATATTTTAAGAAACTCAGGTAAGTGAAAAAAAAAATGAATTTAATTTTTTCCCCAAGTAAAACATGATTTTTTTTTGACTGTAGGACTGTCGGAGCTGGGTCAAGAGTTACCTCCGACTACGGAAAAATCATTGCGGCAATGTATCCGACAACTGGAGTTACTAAAAACCGTTTGGCTTGATGTCTTACCGGTCAATGTATACTCGAAAGCCCTGGGTTGTATTTTAAACTCGATGATCCAAGATTTGGTGCTGAAAGTGATGACAGTCGAGGATATTTCTGCGGCTGTGGCCGTGGATTTGGTCGGTCTCTTCAACATGCTTGTCCAACGAGCGCCGCAGGTATTGCCGGTGAGTATAACGAGAGGTTGTACAACGATTCAGTTGAGCTGATGTAACATATTTGTCTGTGCAGGAGCCCGAGTCAGTGAGTGATTACGTGAGCAAGTGGCAAAAGCTGTTGCAGCTCATCAAGATACTGGAAGCGTCATTGAGGGAGATTGAAGAGGGTTGGGCTGGCGGCAAGGGGCCTCTTGCTCGTGAATTTACCGCGAGTCAAATGAAACAATTGATCCGAGCACTGTTTCAAAATACCGAGCGACGTTCGGCACTTTTGGCAATGATTAAGTAGACAACAGCAGGTTGTTGCTAGGACAGGCAGAGTGGCATGAGGTGTTTGATACCTGGACTGATAATTTTCACAATACATAAAATTGTTTTTAAGACTGTTGGTTGATTATCTCCATAAGATTTATCAATAGTTAATTTTATTTAATCCTTATAAAAAACATGACCATCATCGGGGCTTGTAAAAATGCCTCGTATCCACATCGACATGATCGTAGGAGCACTAGCCATACACACGTTCGCTCGGCGAATGTATTACAACCTAGAAAAAAATGTAAAGGCTCTCGAGAAAGGAGAAAAACAATACGTGGCTGATGACTCACGTTTGTTTGTGTTTGTGAATGCTTAAATGAGCACTGAGTACGGTCCTAGAAGTACAAGAGACATACTTTGGCTATTATACGAATTTTATGGAATCAACTGTAGAATTGAGAATTGCGTAGCGAATTGACTAAGATTTCAATAAGCTACGGGGTACACAATGATGTTTATAATAATTTTGTTTCGTTAGGTACACGTCGCTGCGTAGATTGGACAGAGTTTGACGTCGTCGAGGGCGGGGAACGGCTGATAATTTCCCACATGGCAACGTAGCGTAGCTGTTTTACGTGCATTCACGAAGATGACGATGACTGCGAACATGGAAGTGCAAAAAGTTGTCACATGTATACATTTTTTTTTATCTCGTTGATCGTTAGGTTTAGATGTTGGTAAGCGAATAGAGAGATAGAACAATAGGGGGCCCACTGCACTTAATAAAACAAAAGTCGGTGGCATGCGTGAACAACGTGGCTGCGACGAAGAATGTTCAGAATCTACTCTCTCGCCGAGCAATTTTGTTTTTTTTTTGTTTTTTTGTTTTTTTTTTTTTGTTTTTGGTTTAAGTGTCACGTCTCAATGGAAAGAAAAGTGTCAAGTTACCAGAACTTTTTTGAGAATGTACCTGCCACGTCCAGCGGGCGAGCGACTGCGGTACCTCGACGAATCCTTGCCCGAGTAGTAGTCGGTACCAGTGTCTCCAGAGTCGTATCCGTGGTATGTATTTCGAGGCGTATATCCGCTCGAGCGGCCGGAATAGCTGTCGCTTGAATAGCGTCCTCTGTACCTAGCACCGCCGCCAGCTCTGCCTGTGTGATAACTACCGCTCCCTTGATCCCCGTATGAGTTCCCATCACGATAACCACCGCGACCACCAAATCCCCTACCAGATCCGCCCATGGATCGCCCTCGAAATCCACCCGCACTGCCTCTGCTGCCGTTTCGCCCACGTCCTCGTGATATTTCCACCCTCAATTTCGCTCCCATTATCTCCGTGCCGTTCATACTGTTGCACGCCATTTCTGCCTCATCCAAGCTGAAGAACTCGATAAAGGCAAATCCTGGTGGATTAAATGCCACCCAAACCTTGTTCAACTTGCCAAATTTCTCAAACTCCTGCTGAAGATCTTCTTTCTTGATTGTGTCAGTCAATCCGCCAACGTACACTCTTGTATATCCCTCTGGCGTCATTTTCTATCAACACTCTTCTCCTAAAACAATTCAGAGAGGCTAATTAATTACTCCAAAAACCTATATTAACTTTTGCAAAGCTTTTCAACAGTTTTTTTTCCAGCTGAGAAACACTGAATATAGTTTTTTTTTTTCATCAAGCTTTATTCGAGCCTTGACGACTGGAAAAAAAACTGCGATTGGCAGAGACAGTTTTTATTCATTGCATTTATGTCAACTCACGGGTTCCAATGTTGAAGCGTCGAGTCTCCTTCTCGTGGCGGAAGCTTGTAATCGCTTTTCCGCCGCGCTTTTTCACCTAATCACGTGAAAATTGTGCACAAAAGGTATCTCTGATGCTAATGAATCAATAGCCGGGATAGACTTTTGTAATGGCGCGACAATATATTCACCAAGACGGGATTGAGTTGGATTTTACTGCTGCCACATACACCGGGGCTCACAAAACTACAAACCCAAGACTCAAACCCAGACCTTCCGCGGCGGATCACACATTTGTCGCGTTTTCTCGCCGCTTGGCTCCACTTGGCTCTCGCTCGCATGTGTGTGTATATGTACCGCACACACACTCTCATGTAAAGTAATCAACTAAAATATATAATACACTCTTATCGCAAATACCGCCGTTATAATTGCGAAAAATTACAAAAAAATTGTCACTTTGTCCGTGCTATTCCTCACGGCATCAGTGTAATTAGAGGTTAAATTAAGTATAATACACACAACCAAGAATTTTGTTTGTTGGATATCTTGGGTGTTGAGCGACTACACTATTAAATGTAAAAATTATGGCGTATTCAGTGAATATTTCAGTTGAAGCGCCAATTGAAAATCAAATTCAAGAAATTGCATATGATGGACAAGAAATATATCAAGCGTAAGTCATCTATTTTCACATATAACTCTCACAATAGACAACATTCTAACCTACAAACACTTGGCAGGCCACTTACTCTGTCGGAAAACTTGGCGAAAATCGCCCAGAAAATTGACTTTAATAAAATCAATGGAGAGGATGTGGAACCGGAGCAACCCGAGGCCGGTGACAAGAAAGATGAGGATACAAAGGACTCTAAATCATTTCAAGGCACGCTCTTACCCTGGGACAGCATTCTATCCAGGCTAAAGTAAAAAAACTTACTGCAAGAATCAATTTTTTATGAAAATTTACTCAATATTTTACTGATGTTTGCGTCAGGAATACGTTTACAGAGCTGGGAGTACTAGCAGACGTTGTATCGATTGCGAAAGAAAAAAAGTACATGGTTTTGGATCCAGTGCCGCAGGAATTACCGGAAGTGAAGCCAATGGTGGTTGTATATGCGCGAAAAAAAGCCCTAGCCGGTGCTGCATCGGTGCTGATGGTGGGTGCAGAGCGCTTGAGGAATTGTCAGAACGAATTGGCGAGAAATCGAACTACTCCAGATTTTCACATTGAACTTTTGAGGCTGCGGCAAAATTGGCGGCTGAAAAAAGTTTCCAATTCAATAATTGGAGACCTGAGTTATCGTACAGGTAAACTGCCTACAACAAAATCATCTAATAATGATATAAAAAATGATAATATGACTTTATTCCTTGACAGCTGGTTCTAAGTACACACAAACGGGTATGTTCGAGGTGACAAAGGCGGAAGAGGATGAAAAAAGCAATGTAAGCAGTCCTCCGGCGTCTCCAAATGGCAGTGTCATACCCACGACGCCAAATCCGTCGAAAGGATCGGCTTTGCGGGTCACAATACCGAGTGAATTGCAGGGAGTAGCGTACATTGAAGTGTTGTGCCAGAAGGATCAAGAGGATCTGTGCAGTGCCAACATAAGTCTACTAAATAACAGTACAACAAGCTCGAATGCAGACATGCACTGGCAGCAGAAGCTCGAGGCAGCGCAAAATGTTCTATTTTGCAAGGAATTATTCAGTCAATTGGCCCGCGAAGCCGTGCACTTGCGTGCTCCCATCCCCCATATGGTGGTAGGCAATCAAATAATGGCTACAGTACTTCCTGGAATTCAGTTGATAATCGGGCTGTGCCACAGCACGGGCAACGACAAGAAATCCACGCCACCGCCACACAAGACTGATCACGATCATGTACTTGAACACTCGCTGCATCAGTTATTGCGTCAGGTGCATCACAAAAACACCCACCATCCCTTTCCGCATCCATCCTCTGGTCCGCTGGGACCGAGCAAGCGTCGGTGCATTGCTGGTCCCACTGCTGCTGATCGTTATGAACTCATTGAAATGACCAAGAGTCAAACGCTACTCGAACAGATTATCCAGCAGGCCCAACACTTTTTCATGAGGATTCGCACGGAATACGTACTTGACACAATAGCCAAGGAAGTCAAGGATCCGCTGATAGTTTCGCACTGGAATGCCCTGAATTCGCCCACACAGTCGTGCGTTAAGATTAATATTTGGACCAATGGCTATGACACGGTTTGTCGGACATCTTTGGCAGTTCATGTTGGTGAAAAGTCACTCAAGTGCGTTTGTAGAGATGGACGTGTTATGCACATGAGCTATGAACCACAAGAATTGAGAGATTTGATATTTTGTCAGGTAAATTCCACACGCTAGATATTTTTTATTGTAGAATTTCTTTCATTAAATGTCTTTTTTTGTCGTTGTAAAGATTCATCAACACCAGATAACGGCTGTGCAGAATTTAGCCAAGTGTATGGGCTGGATATACCTTGCTAATAGTTCCCATCTTGGTTTGGGCGCTGTAGAACCTCTGGGCAATGCTAGCAGTACAATATTGGCATCGCCAATTGGTGATAGAATGATTGCTGTGCGATGTGAGCCTCAAACAGGCGTTCAGGTAGCTATTGCTCACTCACCTAGGAAAGATTTTTTCCCTGGACAATTGGTGCGCGAGAGAAAATGGGAAAATTTAGGGGGTTCATTCAAAGAAGTTCGTTGGGATAAAATGGAGGGCAAAAATTTTTTAAACAAAATGGAATTATTAATGGCGTCTCTTACAAGTTCATAAATTTATAAATAAAAAATTGATTTAATGCAAATACAAATACTGACATATTGAATATACACAAAGTCCTAATTAATTCAACCCCAAATTTTAACGAAACCAAAAACGAAAGATGCGCAATAAAATTTTTTTATCTGTCATTATTAGAACACATCAGTACGTTAGATATTGATGTTATTGAAGAAAAAATTGTTTCTCGAGCAAATTTTCTCATTCTTTTAACTTAAAACACTTTCGAATATTTTGGATCCTACCGCCAGCAATTTTAAATGCTAATACCGATGTCAGGAGCAATGTTATGTATGCGGACAACAAGCTGGCCCAGTATAGTTCATATCTATTGAGCAATGTCATACACGAGACAAACATATGTAAGCATACAACCCCCGCAATTTGCGACCATTTTTTGTGGTCCATAGCGGAGAAAAAAATGATTCCCCAAAAGGTATGTAGGAGTATGAAGCAGAGGGTCGTAGCTGCTGACATGATGAAAAAATACTCTGACCCACTGTTTAGTCCCATAGTTCCGGGACCTACGGCATCGGCCAGGACATTTACCAGGGCAAAGGCTCCGCTCATAAAACCAAAGCCCAGCCCGCAAACATAGGCAAAAATGTGTCTGCTGTCGGCCAAATGAGCTGTCGTTACTTTTTCGAGGCCTCTCTCAGCCTTGCGAAAAACCCAGTACAGAAGGTACCTGCGCACGCGAATAAAATAATTAAATAACGTACATTAAATGTCATTTAAGTCGTTAAACGTACCTGAATGCTTCCTGGAAGAGTACCGAGAAAACCAGACCAAACGCCAGGTTATTTTGGAGTGGGGTTATGACGTACCAGAGAATGGACGAAAGGAGCAGCGATATCAACCAAAAAAATGCACTGGCAATAAAAATAATAATTCTTATTGGCTCTGATGATATTGTGAGGGTAAACATTGCTAGTGGTGGACCAAATGCCAAAAAAGCACAACCGAAAAAGTCCATAGCAGTCATTTTGCCAAATTTAACCAACACAATAAACTTTGTCACAAAATTACTTCTTCAAGATTCTCTTTTGCAAAATTGTTATTATTTATTATTTCGCAATGTTGTTTGCAATTTGGCTGAAAAAACTCGGATATTCTAAGCACATTTAGCCAATAAAGACAGAACAAACCGTCAAACAAACTAGAAACAATACGTAAAGTGATTGTAATCGTCTAAAATCACTCGGCACTTATTTTAGGTTATGTTGTCGCGCGTCGTGTACGCAAACAAACATCTCAGTTCACGTTTATTGTCGTTATATGTAATTTGAACCAAAAAAAATATATATTCGTCTCAATAAAAACAAAAGTTACATCCCCAAATCAAAACAATAGACATAAAAAAATAACTTGATGTTCGATTTAAATAATTGAAAAATATTTTATCATAACTACCACCATGGCCGACGATGCCATACTCGGAACCTGTCAATCCATGTGTCCAATTGCTGAGCGAAAACTGTATAATGTTTACTCAAATATCCTATGAATTATAGCCTAGAATGAATACTTTAAATTATTGTTTTGATGCTAGACGGGAGAAAGAAGGGCTCTTGAACATCCTGGAGATGCAAGAGCAGACAAAACATCAAAAACGTCCACAGGCTGATTTGGCCAAAATCGTCAAATGCTACAAGAGATCGAGTGCTGGGACTGCAATGAACAATCCAAGTGACCTGCGACCGGGACCAATACTTTTGCTCACCGTCAGATACCTACTAACAAAGTAAAACCCATGAATACTTCTAAAACCAATACGAAATCTACTGCTATCTTAAATTTTTCACAGAGTTATCATGCGCAAAGACGTAAATTGGACGGTGATCTACGAGTTTATATTCGACAGACTGCGAGCAGTGAGGCAGGATATGATTATCCAGCGATTAAACGCTACCACAAGCATTAGACTTCTTGAGCCAATGGTTTGCTTCCACATTTACGCATCCGAGAGGTGAATAAATCTGTTACATCAATTTTTCTGGTGCTAATGGTAGTTATTTTAGAATGCGAGACAAGGGTCCAGCAGAGTACGTGGCAAAATTCAACGATCAGCACCTCTTGGAGTGCATCAAGCAGCTGTTGACCCTGTACGACCGACGTGAGATTGATATGTTGGACAACGATGAATTTCAAGATGCAGTAGATGACAACAGAGCGAAAATTGAGGCTCTGTACGTGCTGCTGCATCTCGGTGACACGACTTCTATGCTTCGAGGTCTCTCCCTACCAATGCAGTATCGAAATTCCGCTTTAATTAGCAACGCACTGATGATTTCCCGCGCTTGGTACAAGAAAAACTACGTCCAAGTGTGCCGGGAGATATCCAAGTTGCCTCCGCTGCTTTTTATGGCTGCACTAAACAACTTGCGAAAGATCCGAAGGTTGGAAAATATTCTTACAGCTCTGGAAATTCAGTTGAATCAATTTAATATTACAGGGACACATTGGAAATTATGAGCGTAGCCTACAGCAGCATGAATCTCACGTATCCAGTGACGAAACTCGCTGAGATATTGTTGTACAATAATAATGGGAATCTTTCAGATGACTGCAAGCTTTTTGGCTTGGAAATTACAGGCAGTAACATCCTATTTCAACGACAGAACTTTAAAATCAATGAACCTGCGGTGAGTTTCGCGAATAAGTGTGTTTCTTAATTTGCCATAGAAATTTGATGTATTTTTTATTAAATGTAGGCTTGTGTTGAGAAGATTTTTAACAATTTCCATTTGGATAAACTGCTGCCAAACATTTTCTTCAATAGTTAAGTATTATAAGAATATAGAACATATGTGCAAGTTAAAATTAAATTCTAAAAATTATTTATTGTATAAAAAAAAGACATTTTAGTAGAAAATTATACCTTGATAATTATTGATGCTCTACTGCGAATCACTTGATGAGCTACTCGAAGAATCTGTCGACATGACTTCCACATCCTCATTTTCCTGCTTATGAGTATTTATCGGGACACTTCCTTGACCGCCGAGATTCATGGCAATTTCCCCAGAGGGATGCCAAGCAAATTGATTTGCCAGCGCCGCAGGAGGTTCTGCAAATATTTCACAAAATTTATAAACAATAAAAAACTTTTGAGCTGGGTCAGTTGAAAAATGCCTCACCTGGGTGTCCGGTGCGGTGGAGGTCAGATGTCAGGCCGGAATGAGGTCCCATGATTGAACCATTGAGCGGAAGGTCGCTCAATCGTCCCAGGAATCCCAACCTCATCTCGATATCTACGGAGAGCAGAGCAATATCACAACTGGCGGTTGACCAGCGGAGAAAAGAAGTTTACCAGTGGGATAGGGACGTCTCGGGTCACCCTGTTGCCAAGTAAGAGGCGCACACACGGCATTTGATGCACTGATTCTGTGCGCAAACTTGATTAACTCCTCAGAGGACACGGGCCGTTTATTTGCTCGCGCGATTGATTGAAGTTTCTGCTTGGCCTGGTAAATGGCGGTAGCCAAAATCTGTTCGGCCTCCTTCAGCTGTCGCTGCAGCTGCTGAATGTCCTGATCCTGTTTCTCAACCTCAGCCCTGAGGGACTCCATTTTTTGGTTGATTTTCTCCTGCTCGGCTGCCTGCTTCAGCATCGATGACAAGTCGTCATTTTTCGCCACCAATAATTCAATTACTTGAGCATGTTCCGATGTTGATAATTTCAAGTGCTTCTGAGCAATAGTATTTTCAATTATTTCCCTGTAAAAAAATTTTTTTTAAAATAATTTAACAAAGGGTCATCTTAATTTTTGGGGGTTATGGTGGTATTTTTGTCGACTTACTTGGATATTAACTCGATGTCGTCGATAATTGATAGCAAAACTTGCCTCGTACTTTTACTACCTGCCATTATATCACAGTTTTAAGATAATTGTTATTAATTCCACTGTATAAAATTAATTACGCTAGTGTGTATTCATAACATTTATACTCTCTCTTTTTTACACCAAACCGTGGTTCGGATTGGTTCGAGCGATTCCGGCCATTTCCGGAGACTAGAAAGATGGCGCGCGCAAAGCACGCAAAATCTTCAACAGTTGAAAGCATTCTAAAGTCATTTGTTTTATTATCACCAAAATGTAGAAAACTTCAATCTATGGATAGTTACATGAATTGAAAATTCAAAATATATTTGATTACGTAATTATTTATTATTGTGTAGCGTGTATTTTTAAATTCGATTCAAAGGTAGGTAAAACGGAAACTGTGAGAGCTGCTGCCATGCTCGAAGGAGTGGCTGAATTTTCAACTAAAAGAGCACTAATTTACAGCAGGTTTCGGCAATCTAGTAGAAATTCATTCCACGGTCATCCATGACCACGAAGTGAAGCTGAAAAGGGGTCTGTCAGCGCCTTGTGCCTGTGTCAAAAGTGTGCGTGACGGTGAACATTAAAAATGGCTTGCGCCACCCTAAAGAGATCTTTGGAATTCGATCCAGTTCATAGCCACGGTCGTCCTAACAAGCGAAGAAGATGTGCACCGATTTGTGTATCACCAGGAAGTTCAAGCCAGCGTACCGGCCGACAGGAAAATCCATCGCCATTCGGAGAGGTCGCTCACAAATTGACGCCTGGTAATTGTTATCGCCCGCACGGCCATTTTTCCTTCTATTCCCGAGCAGGCCCCTTCACCTGGTGATCCCCAACCACGCCAAAAACTATCTCCACAATTAACTCTAAAATCCTGTTTAAAAATGACCTATAAAATTCGCCTGCGGGAGAAAATCCTTGCAAAAAAAAACATTGCGATTTCCGAGTGATACCTAGAGCCACGGGGGTCGCCGTGACTGCAGGGAAAGGGAGGGCTCAACCCACGCGTAAATCATATGGTAATGTTGTAACGGACAAATGCCTTTTTTTTTATTCGGGGGAAATCCGACTTTGTTTGGCTGCCCATCGATGAAATTTCCGGTTTTTCTTTGTTTTTAAAGCAATGCATTGAGACGCTGTTGTTTTTTGTGTAGATCACATAACCAATAATGACGATAATATGTGCATCCTGACAATAATGGATAATGGCTGCACATGAGTATATATTGATATTGCAGTCTGGGATACAATGGTTTAGTTGGATATCTTATTTCAGAGAAAATGGCTGCGAATATTCGAGAAGAAATCCGTCGCATGCACAGACGCAAGCAACTGCACTTCCACCCCCAAGGCAATACGAGCGGCTGTGACTCCTCAGACATGGAGGGACCTGCTAGTCCATCTGCCTTTACTTCACACGCTTGTGGCCTCAGTCCAGGTGGCAAAGAGAAGCCACTCTTCACATTCAGACAGGTATAATTTTTTTATTCACCGTGCAAGTATCTTTAAATTATTATTATTTTTTGTATTGCAATTATCCTTGCAGGTTGGACTAATCTGTGAGAGAATGCTCAAAGAACAGGAGATTCAAATACGTGAAGAGTACGATCAGATACTAAATATGAAGCTTTCTGAACAATACGATGCGTTTGTCAAGTTTACATATGATCAAATTCAAAAAAGATTTGAATCTGCAGCTGCACCAAGTTGTAAGTATTTTAATTCATTTTTTCGACAATTATTGAAGCTATTTATTTAATTTGTTGATGTATTTTTTTTACAGATCTATCTTAAGCTAGGATTCATATCTGTAAGCCCACCATTCTGTGAAGAGTATGTTAGGTAAGAAACGTGTCTTATATAATATTCTATTAGTTTAAATGATGAAAAAATTACGTGCCCATTGAATCGAGGTGTTGTTTCATTAATTTATTACAGATATATTTCCTAAACTGCATTAAACAAACAAACAAACAAAGAAAAAAAGAGAGAAATTTTACTTCTCAAGTTTCACAGCCAAGGGCGTAGACCAGAAATGCCTCGAAACGTGCATTGATGACATTAGTAGAAAAAAAAAAATTAAAGAAAAAAAAAGTAACTAAGAACGAAGGAAAATTTAGCTACGTAAGTTTCGTAGATATTTGTAGTGTAAACGATAACAAAAAAAACTACAAATTCATAATGTATACTAGTAAAAGGAGAATATAATTAACAAAATATGTGTAATGTCCAATATTAGCGGCGCGTTGTTATCAGGGAACTGTGAGTGAGTGAATTTAAAGAACAGAAAAATATCATTTTTGTCAAATTTTCAATGTCTTAAAAGATTTTTTGTTCTGCACAATATTTTTTTTTTCTGATTTATCTATTCTAAATTTTTCAAGTTCATGTAATTTATACATGCATGAATTTGGTTATTTGAAAAATATTTTTGTCTTTTTTCTTTTATATTACGAGAAAAAAATCGTCATCGACGTGTTGTTGGATTATTATTATTATTATGAGACTTTTTCATTTTGAAATTACAGTGTCGATAAAGAGTATTTGTGTACAAAGTTTGTAGGCGAGTGATTGTAGTAAATTTTATGTAAGAATTTTTTGATACACGCCAACAAAACAAAATATTCGTTTTTTCACACATTTTACTCTATTTTCAAATGAATATACTAACTTTTTAGATTTTTTTTTTAATTGCAGATATTTAAACGATAGAATAATGAAAACTCACGTTTTTTTTCTCATCTTCTTCGCAAAACGGCACTACATAACAACTAATGCGATATAAAACGCGAATTTTCGTATTTAATATTCGCCAATTGTAGATTAAGTCATAAATCACCCGTAATATACTTTTATACACGGTATTTCAAAGGAAATAATTGTGTATGTTGTCAATTGATTTGACAAAAAAAAAAAATAAATTCGATTTTGCGAAAATCAAGCGGAATTTTAAACTCTTTATACGTTGTCTAAAGTAATTGTAGCACTGTACGAATGCTTTGTGAAATAAAAAATATTAATATTATTAAAAAAAATAAAACGAGTAAATAAGTAATAATTAAAGATTTCATACAATTTATAATAAAAATAAAAGATGACAAAAAAAAAACTTTTTTGTTCCCTGATAGCCAACGGCTCGATCAAGCGCAATAAATTGCTGGATAATAATACGGACATATTATTAATACAGTTAACTGTGCCTATTGTAGACATACATATATATTTATCACAAGAAAAATAAGAATTCATTGTTAATAATTGATAAATATCTTTTTCGTCTACGTAATATATATCACTAACTCAATTTTTTTTTTCACTATTTTTTTGTTTGACAACGTACGCGTTGAGTACTATTATAATTTCGTAAGATTAGTATATAATAATTATTAATTTGGATAGTCTGGGAATTTGCCACAGGATCGTCCATAATCGAATGATCTGTTACCCCTTTTCCCCTCTCAGTCCTTGGCCATAAGTTACAAGAATTTTTCATATTTTTTTTATTATCTACAGTATAAAAAAACGAATAATTTATTTTTCAATTGATGATAAATCATCTGAATTTCTGTAGACATCCGTTACTAATTTTTCTGAATAAACAGGCCATTGAAAAATGGTGTTTTTTTTTTCTAGTTTACTAGCTTAATATTAGATTAATTCATTTGTTTATACTGTTTTATTACATATATATATGTTTTTTTCGTAGATTAGGGCTTGCTTTGCAGTTTGTGTGGCATAACGCGAATGCCGTGACAAGTGTATAAACGTGTGTATGATGGGTGTACTTTTAATTAGAAGAATGCAATTAGTGTTGGTAAATTGAGAGTGGTCGAAAAATTGAACTGCAAAATTGAGCACTGTTCAATTTTTAGTTAATTGCGTATTATAAGGGCTATGTATACTCAACAAAAAAAAAAAATTATAACGATTTATTATTAAGTGGCTACAAGTGAAAAAGAAGGGGCAGATACCGAGTAAAAAAATTAAATTAACTCTTTGAACAGTCATAATTCATGATTTTCAATGATTAAAATACCTCTATAATATGTAAACACTTATTATTGAATAAATATACATCTTAAGACTGAATTTTTTCTTTTGTTACATTAAAACCGATCAAATCGTAATAGAAATTAAAAAAAAAAAAAACAATTTTGTTTTCGTTAATATCTCGATAACTTAATAAATAAGCGAAATAACAAAAAATGTTACAAGAGTCAAATGATAAGAAATTTAATTTTCTACAAAAAATGTAGAATTAATTTTTGCAATATTTTGCTTCGTTTTAGATTTATTTTAAAAAAAGAAAAAATTTCGCCAAAACCAAACTAAGAAACATAGAAAAAAAAACTTTTACAAAAAAAACATTTTATTTTATTAATTTTTTTCTGTTATCGCATTTCAGAGTTATCGCAAACAATTTTTTTTTTTTAATCACTGGCAAAATTTGTCCCTTAAATTCGAATAAAATCACTGCAAGGAATGAAATCTTTCCACAAGACTTTTTTAATACCCTCAAACAATTTCTTATAAAAAAAAAGTCCTTGAATGGATAATATCCTAGCGGCACAACCGTTAAAATATGAATGCAAAGTAAAGAACAATCGTTCGTCGAATCCTGACTGTGAGTAATCGCTCAAATAGATGACACAACACAAAAGCCTGAAATTGTGTTAGTAACAACTTGCATAAGGGTAATTCTATTACTGGAGTATGGCTTCGAGACTTATGAAGCCCCTTGGACAGTACAAATAGCCGGGGACAGAGGCAGAAAGCTGTCACTTCTGGACGAGAAACAAATTTTCTAAAGTTTTCGGATAGATTCAACGAAAAGACCAAAAAAACCATCCAAATGTTCCCATTACTGCTATTGGCCTACGTCGTGGCAGTAAAAGTTTTCAAAAAGACCACCCCTAATGGTAAATATTAATACATAATTATATATTACATTCTAGATGACTTACTTGATCATTTTTTGCAGGCAAGGTCACAGTGTACTTGGGCAAACGTGACTTTATCGATCACCTCGATCACATAGACCCTATCGATGGCGTCATCGTCGTTGAGAATGACTACCTTCAGGGCCGCAAAGTCTACGGACAAGTCGTTACGACTTTCCGCTATGGACGCGAGGAGGATGAGGTTATGGGTGTGAAATTCAGCAAGGAGATGGTCCTCGCCTCTGATCAGATCGTGCCACTTAAGAAGGAAAAACAGGAAACAACAACAATTCAAGATCGCCTTCTTAAAAAACTCGGCTCCAACGCCTATCCCTTTACCTTCCATTTCCCGCAAAACTCCCCGAGCTCCGTGACACTCCAACCCGGCGAGGATGACCAGGGCAAGCCCCTGGGTGTGGACTACGTCGTTAAAATCTTCGTGGGCCAAAATGAGGAGGATAAGACTCACAAACGATCATCTGTAAGCCTTGCCATTAAGAAACTGCAGTATGCACCGGCCACGCGCGGAAGGAGACTTCCCAGTTCTCTTGTATCCAAGGGATTCACCTTCTCCAACGGCAAACTCAATCTCGAGGTCACACTGGACAAGGAAATCTACTATCACGGTGAAAAAATTGCCGCAAATGTCATCGTTACCAACAACTCTCGCAAATCGGTCAAAAACATCAAGGTATGTCGGCCATATTTAAATTTCTAGTTGCCGCCATTTTCATTTTCGCTGCGCGCGCACTTTTTTTTCCTGTCATTCGCGACTTTTTATTTTCAAATCAAATAATTATTTTTTCAAGTAAATACTAATATATCGATGATTTTTATGTACAGCTGTACGTTGTACAACATTGCGAGGTTACAATGGTTAACACGCAGTTCTCCAGACACGTCGCCAGCCTGGAAACTCGCGAGGGTTGTCCGATAACACCCGGTGCCAATTTTACCAAACAGTTCTATCTTGTGCCTCTGGCCAGCAGCAACAAGGACCGTCGTGGAATTGCTCATGATGGACACTTGAAGGTATGAGGATAATTTTCAGCTCTTGTGACATTACTGCTTATCGTTTGAATTCGTTTCTGGCAGGACGACGATGTTAATTTGGCCTCTTCGACCATGGTTGCCGAGGGCAAGTGCCCAGCCGAGGCCACGGGTATCATCATATCATACTCTGTTCGTGTCAAGCTGAATTGTGGTACTCTGGGTGGCGAGCTCGTGACCGATGTGCCGCTCAAGCTCATGCATCCGGCCCCTGGAGCCATCGAGCGCGAAAAGGCCTACCTGAAGAAGAGCAAGAGCATGGACCGTGCACGCTATGAGAATTCTTGCTATGCTAACGACGACGATGACAATATTGTCTTTGAGGATTTTGCTCGTCTGCGTCTGAACGAGCCTGAATAATTCTCAACACGCGCGCTGTCAGACAGGGAAAGCAAGAAAGTGCTTGCTCTGACAGGATGAAACTACTAAATCCATTGACTGATGGTGCTACTCATTCACGGTTGGATTTTTAGTCATTCTGTGAGAGCAAGCAAATAGCTAAAGTGCATGTTTTTTTTTGTGTGATGGATAATCTGTTAAATCGAATATTTGGACTATCAAAAAAAGAAGAAAAAAAAGAGTTAGGATAAAAACTTGAGATTTAGGTCATTAGATAAAAAAAAAGATCGTATGAATTTTACGAAGAAAAAACAGAAATATTACTGACAGTTAAAAGCGAAAAACAAAAAATACTTTTAAAAAACTTACAAAAAAATGGTAAAAACAAAATGAAATAATTTTCTTTCGTCTCTGAATTTCCATTTGATAGTGGTGATCAAATGGAAATTCTCTATTTCTGAGACGAGCAAAAAAAAAAATATTAAGTTCAAGTAAGGATTTATTGATTATTTATTCCTCTAAGTTAAAAAACAATCCTCCCTGTTTTTCTCCAGAAGTGACTTGCATTCTTTAATTAAATTATTTCCTATTTATCATCAATATTAAAAACTGTTATTGTTTGATATCACAGTTTATTCGTGATATTGTTGAATTAATGTTAAAATGCTAGATAAATAAAAAAATATATATAAATGTTATTTCAAGCTCTATATTATATTGTTAAATTTTATTTTCAAAAATTGAAATCATTGACTATTAAATACTAGAAAATGATGATATATTTGAACACGTCTATACAAAATGGTACAGTTCATGGTTTAAAAAAATATTCATTGATTAGAAAATAACTGATTGTTCAATCATACATGTGCGAGAAGAATTCTTCATGGATTTGAAGATAAGCTTCTTTTTCTGTCGGTGTCATGGCATCGATCAAGGCCTTATTAACATCAGTAACAGCGACAGTTTTACCGCCAACAGTCACTGTGGGAACCAAGTCTTCCTCCTCAGATTCTGCGGCGTCGTCGTCACCTAGTGTGAAGAAAATTTATTAAAACAAGTAAATACAATCACAGTTAACAAATTAAAACTAAAAAAAACCTGGATTAATCGTCTGCATCTCGCCAGTCTCCTCGTTATCACTGCTATCGCTGGATTCCTGGGCGATCACAGTCTTCACGGCGTTCGCCGAGTTTGTTCCACCCTTTTTCTCATGCGCCAGCAGCACAGACATGATGTCCTCGCCCTGCTTGGTCGACGCGGAGATTGTGCTCGTAGCAGTAGCCGCCGCCTTGTCGAGAATACTGTCCTGAGAGGCTCCGATATCCACCTCAGATCCGTCGTTGATCACCGTGCTCTCGGTCATCCATATCGGACGTTCTTTTCGCCGGGCCGACGAGTCGTCGGTAGCCTCGTCACCAATTGTGACATCGACGCGAGTGTCCTCGACTGCGAATCCGCCACTCCGTGTCGCCTCGCCCGACCATTGCTCTCCGGGATTGCGAACACTGTTTGGTCGTCTCGTATCGAGTCTGCAGCATAGAAACCCGTAAGTTGAAGAGAAAAAAAAAATGATTTTACTACGCGTTTGTACCCCTTAATTGTGTTGATGTCAACAGGCTCAGGCTCGAGGATTTCTGGTGCAAGTTTAATTCCCTCAACCTCTTGCAACAGGATGTACAGGGGCTGCAATTGGTCGTTAAATTTAGCCAGCAACAGTCGAGAGTCCTTTTTCGGCAATGCCGACTGATCCTCCTCGACTATCTCACGACAATATGTACATCTGAACTCCTTGGTCGAAAAATCAAATAGCTGATCTGCCTAGAGAGTTGAAATGGCCGTATAGTGTTAGTCGAAAATGATATTATATTTTGTAAAAATTACTTCGAGATCTGTAAAGGTTTTTTGACACTCGGTGCACTTGAAACTCGCCCGACTGGTTGCATCCCTCTCCTCAGTTTCTAATCTCTTCCTCATGAGGTCTAGCTTGTACTTGACGACATTCACAAACGTCTGCCGCGAGAAATTTCATTAGTTATTGAGGGTTATATACAATTATTATTATTACATAATGAATTCCAAATAAACGCAATTATACCTTGTAATTAATAAAGTAATAATTGACTTTCTGAGCTTTGCCGTCGGATCCAGTCTCCATTTTCAATCTGACTTGAATAAACTTGTCATTCCTGAGAGTGGATATCCTTGCACGAAGCATTTTCCGTTCGAATTTCAACAATTCGCAAATATCATCTTCCTTCATACCTGGGGAAAAAAAAAGAATAATTGTTTAATCAAGGATTTAGATCAGTTTGAATGAATTAACGGTAATTTTCGAGAACATACATGGATATCTAACTAACATATCAACAATCAGAGAGTCCTCGATTGAATAAAAGCCTCGGACGACGAGCCTAGCCAATTGTTTGAGGCTGCTAGGTACTTCTGTAACTAGTCTCTCTTCAACACTCATTTTAATTAACAATTATTATCTAGCTTCACTACTGAAATATTTGTTTTACTTAAAAATAACCCTTATTTATCAGCATTGCCAAACGTATGCACTTATTGTTTATCGCTAAAATTTGAGGTTAGGGTTGGCTCTTGTTGGCGCGCATTGTATGCTTTTGAGAGAGACAGCCGCAAGACGAGACGTTTGTCAAAAGTAAGAGATATAACCTGTCTGTCAAAGTCAACAAAAGAAAAGACAAATAATTAACCGGCAAATGTGCCTACCTGTTATAAATTATCAATGGCAGCTATTGACAAGGTGAAAATAATTGTCGTTGGTGATTCTGGTTAGTATTCATGTAATTTTTCATCCACAATATGTTTACCCTATAACTGACGTGCCTTTTTATACTGTCTACTTGTAAAATAAATATTTATATTGAATATTATTACATTTTTATGTCTAGGAGTTGGAAAAACCTCGCTTACGCATTTAATATGCGAACAGCAACCCATTAACAATCCATCATGGACAGTTGGGTGCTCAGTGGAGGTGAAATTACACGAATATAAACAAGGAACGCCCAATCAAAAGACATATTTCATTGAATTATGGGATGTAGGAGGTAGCCAAAGTCATCAAAACACCAGGCACGTTTTTTACAACCCCACAAATGGTACGAAAAATTTATTTTACGCGATAAAATCGGATTTGAGAACGAAATTTGTGATAAGTGCCTCAATTTCTTTGCAGGAATTATACTTGTGCACGATTTATCGAATAGAAAATCACAGCAGAATCTCCAAAAATGGCTGCAGGAAGTCCTAAGTAGGGAGGGAAGCAGTGGAAAAAATAAATCTTTCGATGACTTTGATCCGGAACGATTTGTGGGCTCGGCACAGGTAATAGGAACTTCTTCGTGCTTGGAAATTTGACTATTTTATGATTTTATGGGCTTAATTTATAGATTCCCATACTGGTGGTGGGTACCAAACTGGATCAGGTGGAGTCGAGGTCGAATCTTCATCGGAGATCATCAACAATCGCCGAGGAATGCGGTGCAGATGAGATATTCGTTGTATGTATCGCACTAACTCGAATTATTTACATTAATTGGAGGCTTAAGATAAAATTTTATGCTGAAATTAATTAAACAATGAACCTACAGGACTGCCGACAAATGCGATCGCTCGCTGCTGGCACTACGTCAGCTGTGAAATTGAGCCGGTTTTTCGACAAAGTCATCGAGAGGCGTTATTATTACCCGGGACGAGAGCCAAACAGTCCGGACAAAAAGCGAACTGCAGCTTTTGTCACACAGTACAATCAAAAATCTTATCATCACGATTAATATATTGCAATAATTCCAAGAACACCAAGAAAATCATGTGATATAATGGCCTTAAGTGTTCGAACAGCCGACAAATAACATATATAATTCACCTGTCGAACATACACATGAAATAATCATGAAATGATTCTCTTTTTTTATTTATAATGACGATTTTTTAATTAAAAAAAAAACAAACGCGGGAAAATTCAAACATTCCTTCGACATGAAAGAGAGAAGAGAAAAAAATATATATTATGGAAAATAAAAAGACATTTTGTTTCACTTTTAATTCTCAGCATCTATATTTTTATATGGATCAATACTATCGCACTCACTCTCCCATATATATCTCTGATTATATACGAAAAGGAATTGAAATTCTACCGCCAGCTGTTTGTGTATTACTCGGATGTTTTCAGGATTGACAATAGAAGCTATGGGGGCATTCAAATTTTCCCAGTGACTGTTGTGCTTGTGTATCGCTGCGCTTGAAGATCGCGTTCCGAGGGCAAATATAGAAGAATTTTTTTCCGAAATATATTTAGTCGCAGTAATGGCACAGAATATTAATCCATTTTACTCGTCGCCAAGTGCCAACAGCAAGGCCAAGGAGGAAAAGCAAACTGTACCAAAGGATAATCACGCTGTTAGCAAACGGTAAGTGACATTTTTGTACACGACCAAAGCGTCCAGGAGTAATATCAATACCATGCTCTCTAGTTAAAACTGTATTTTCGCCATTTTACACGGATAATTTGTCAACCTTTTATTGAAATATTCTGCCAAATTGAATTAAAACTCTCAGAAAGTTTGTCTAAATCGCCAACATAACCTCATAATCGCGTCATTTTCACGCGCTTGCAGTTTGTGTGAACCTCCTCTGACAATGGCTGTACCTTATTGCAATTACGTAGACATTGTCCTCAATTGCGATAACAATATGCCTGGATAATATAAGGACATATTGACACGTTTGAATGCTTTTCAGACTGCAGAAAGAACTGATGGTGCTGATGATGTGCACTGAGAAAGGTGTGTCTGCGTTCCCGGATGGCGAAAATTTGTTCAAGTGGATCGGAACAATAACTGGGCCTCGTGATACGGTACAGAAAAAATATTAATTCGGGCATAAATTCCAATGAACAATTGGATTTATCGGGTTGAAATAATTAATTGATTGTTGAATTATAGGTTTACTCTGGGCTGACGTACAAATTAACATTGGAGTTTCCACACAGCTATCCATACAGTGCACCTATTGTGCGTTTTATGACTCCCTGTTTTCACCCAAATGTCGATCACATTGGCAATATATGCTTGGACATTCTCAAGGACAAGTGGAGCGCATTGTACGACGTACGCACTATTCTACTGTCGATTCAATCTCTGCTTGGAGGTAAATATATAATAGAATTGGATAAACATCACAGACTGTGTGTGAATTTTACAAAACATTTATATTGTGTGCAGAGCCAAACAATGAGAGTCCTCTGAACCTCGAAGCCGCCGAATTGTGGAACGATCAGACAAAATACAAGAGGCATTTGCTTGAAGAGTACCACAGTAGGGACGTGAGTCGCTCATGATAAGCAAAATCACCATATTATTATATCATTTATCTTTTCCTTACCATCTTTCATACTATGACTTTATTAATATTTTAGTTTATGAAAAAAATAAATAAATAAATAATTAAAGCGAAATTTCGAGCTCAAAAGCTTCGATAATAATAATTAAGTTAAAACGCAGTACAAACGCAATCTAGACTGCGTCAGGTTACTAAAAACAAAAAAAAATAAGTAGAAATTTGATGGTAAAAGAATATGATGATTTTTTTTTCTTCAAAGTATTGAAGTTTATTAGTCTAATGTTCAAAAAAAAAAAAAATCAAATTTTCACGTGGCGATATAGATATACTAGTAAAACAATGAAAACAAATGTTAGCCGATGATAATGATATTTATTTTTAATTTTTAATTCTAATTAGTAATTTTGTAGCCGCAAAACTACACATTATTTTGATTTTTTTCATGTCATCCCTCTGTCATTCTGGAATAAATATTTTCGATGTAAAAAAAAAAAATAATAATCCTGAGAGCTTCATTAAAACCAAGAAATCTGTGTAATCTGCCGTAAATTCGTAAAATTACTTGTGAAGCTCGTAATCAGAAGTCGTTGACCTTGAGCATCAAGCTAAGCAACTTGAAAACACGAAATTTATACTGCAGTTTGGTCCAGAGTTCATCGTGTGACAATCAGTTGAGAGTTTACATTCATTGTCGGGAATGTTGTTTAGAGTGCAGCGACTCATCCCATGCAAATTGTGGCTCCATTCGCCATTATCTACGTCGTTCAAGTGGAGCAACGTGTACGCAAGTACTCGAAACTCATCGATCGCATCGGATAGCATGATGAACTCACCCAAGGTAACCATTCAGTCTGGCCAACTGAAGTCTAGTAGTGTGCGATGATAACCCTTTTAATCGATGTTTTTCCGATGTCTCGTAAACAATCATGTAAATTTTTCCACTTAGGAGGAGAAAATTAACGTTAATGGCACTCTTATAAATTATGTCAAAGTCGGCCAGGGCGAACATCCCATTCTGCTACTTCCCGGCGCATTGGGTAATTATATTCATATCGTCCAAATGTGATAATCGGGGCAAGAAGAGCCTTTATCCATTACATCGTGAGCATTTTTATTTTTTTTTTATGCATGCAAGCAAAGAAAATCGATATATTCTCGTAGTTTGATTTCAACCGCCATTTTTTCTCGACCAATCGAATCGATTGCCACGCCCACTTCGGTGAACTTCGATTTATGTCGATATTTCTCCGAAGATTATTTTTTTTTATATAAAAAAATTAAAAAACATAAAAAAAGAAACTTCAATAACAATGTAAGTAATATTAGTATTGTTAAAAATGGATTTTTTGTATGATGGAAATTTTTTTGTTCGGGAAATATAATTTTCATTTGTATATGAGGGAAGTTTTTTTGAGTTTTAAGGATGTATTGCCCAAAATAGTTCAATGTATAAGATAATATACGAGTTGATTCGCACTACCTGCCGGAAATTAGAGTATTTTATTGTTATTATAATTAAGAAAATAAATTTTTCAAATGTCATTTACTGCAAACTGACGCAATTCTTCAGAAATCAGTAAAAAAAAAAATATGTTGTTGGCAAAGGATTGCAAAGAAAAACTGGGACATTAAACCTTGGACTTTCGCAAATGATTTGATACCGTGATTATATGACTCTGCTGTAAAAAACTGGTGAAATTAATATTTTTGTACCGGCGTGTTCGCGGGGATCTAGATGACAGCTGAAAGAGATAAAACGTGTGACAACGTTGTATGATGCTGAGCTTATATGTACGCATAAATGCGTATGTTTTTTCTAGAATATCTGATGAATTTCAAGTAACCAATTTATAATTATACACTATTTTGATCAATTTTATGGAATATTTTTTACTTTGGTCCATAACCTTTTGAATAAATCGCGATTTTTTTAGACATAGCTGCCACTTTTTCCACAAATTTTACTATAAAATTTTTTATTTATGAAATCATTCAATATTACTATTAATGAACGAAATTTTTTTTGCTGAAGGATATGTCAATTTGACAGGTTATATACATATCCTTAAAAAATTTTATCGGTATTTGATTAGGATCAATACTGGACGTGTTTAGCGATTAAAAATTGTCGCAAAGTGTCTCAACTAGATCATGAACTAAAATTGGGTCGTAGGAACGATATGGACGGATTTCAAGCCACAGATAGAAGGTATGGACAAGAGAAAGCTGACAATAGTGGCTTGGGATCCACCTGGCTACGGTGGGTCTCGTCCACCAGATAGGAAATTCCCAGAGGATTTTTTCGAGCGTGACGCCGACGACGCCCATGGTTTAATGAAGGCCTTGGGCTACCCTAAGTATTCTCTCGTCGGTTGGAGTGATGGTGGCATTACTTCCCTCATTCTTGCTGCTAAGCGTCCAGAGTGCATGACCAAATTAGTCGTGCTTGGATCTAATTCCTACATACTTCCCAACGAAATTAAAATCTACGAGAGTATGTTACATCCGATTAAATTATACACTTTGACAAATATTGACTCGAACTTTTTCCTCCTAAAATAGGCATTAAAAACATTGATACATGGTCTGAACGCATGAAGGCACCTTTAATAGCCGCTTATGGCGAGGATTACTTCAGGAAAACTTGGGCAGCGTGGGTGGACGGTATGATTAATATCTACAAAAATAAAAATGGTGATCTTTGTAAAGAACTACTTGGACAGATTAAATGTCCTACGCTCATTATTCATGGCAAGAAGGATGTCATGGTGGACCCAGAGCATCCGGTTTATCTAAAAAATCATATTTCCAATTCAAAGTCAGTGTTTACACGCACTATTTCTATTAATTTTCATACAATTAATCCATGATTAATTTTTTTTTAGGCTGGAAATTATTGAAAAGGGAGCACACAATCTTCATTTGAGATACCCCGAAGAGATTAATAAAATGATAACCAATTTTGTTCTAGATCATAATTAAAAGCACTTTAAATATTAATATTAATCTTGTTCATAATTGAACTGAAAAAATTAAAACAATCTAAAAATTTTTTTTTCCTCATACACTCTCAAACTTGTGTACGCGATCAATGAATGGGACAGAGCGTAAGGTTACACGTGGGATAACCGGTTGGGGATGGAAAGAAAAAAAAAAACAGTTTTATAGATAATGAAAAAAAGCAGGGGAGAACTTTGAAGGTCGAATATTGACGAAAATAGCAGAGAGAGGTATAAGAAGAAAATTATTATACTCGTGATGATGGAATGATAGCCGGTTCAAGTTTTCAGCGTTGAAATTATTAAAATATAAAGCAGAGACTATGGACGTGCCTGAGTGGTCAGGATAATGCTCCACTTCATGCAGTGATTTAAGAAGCAGGATAAATGAAGCAAATCAAAAGCTACGAGACGATGTCACGCCCATCCGTCGATTCTTGTTGGACATTCGTCAGAGAGCCGAGGAGAATTCATCGACCCGGTGCCATTAACCGGTGGCGGGTGTATTATGTGCTTTTCAACCCTGATGCGAAATTGGCGCCGCAAAGTCGCGGATTTTCCTCGCGTGGCGCACACGCTACGGCAGCAGACGAAAAGTATATCCGCAGTGCGCAATATAAAGCTGGTATAAAATCGATGTCGTGGATTGGTCGTGTGTGTCGATGCGCTAGACTGAGTCCTGACGTCTATTAAGCTCACAAAACATATCAAGGATGGGTGACTGAAGAGGAATCGATTGTCTTATCGATACGCTTCATTGCATACAACATAATGTTCGATCACTATATCACAGGACATTTGATTTAAAAAAAAATCCTAAAATTATAGCGTTCCCAAAATTAAAGTTAAAAGATTAGAAATTGAATTTACTACAAAAAAAAAAATGTCAAATAAATTTTTTTGTAAAATTTTTAATTCTACAAAATTTTCATTTTTTAAAATATCTCAAAAACTAAACGAAATACAAGAAAAATTGATTCTACATTTTTTGTAGATAATTAAATTTACTATTATTTGACTTTAGTAATATTTTTCGCTATTCAGCTTATTTACCGAGATATCGAAAGATTAACGAAAAAAAAGGGCTTGTTTTTTGCATCACAGCGATATGCGTGTCGCGCGAGTGAGAAATCCGTTTGGTTGCACGCGTCTTGCAGTAGAAAGTGGACTGTGCTACTTATATAGGTGATCAGTCCTTATCTGAAGTCTTGCAGTAGTCGCAATGCCTGCCAAATTTGTCTCTTCAGACCTGATTTTCGTTTTATTGTCCCAAGCTGCATAAGGAAAACTGCGGCCATCATCAGCGAGTGAAACTCTTATTTTTTTCACGACCAGTATGATAATTCATTTCGGCCTCGAATACCCCGACTAAGCTGCTGTCATTTCCCATCCCCCAGCAGCGGTTATTGGCAGAATATATTTACAGCGTTTCTAATTAAATTTTAATGGCTAGAAAAGGTTGATACACGTATATATTTTGGATTAAAGCTCGACACGTGACCCTGGCGATAAATATCAAGGTTGTGTGTGCCTGTCGTTCGCTATAGACTGATGCACAAAATCGATATAGCAGTGGTGTCCATCAAGTGAGATGCAAGTTTATTGTCATCGTGAAAAGGCGTCTCTTGGTATGCGAGTCTGGAGGTGAAATAACACGTGAAAGGCAGAGACTTCCTCGAGGCGTGGGTAGCATATATGCAATGGCAATCCTCACACGTTCATGCCCACGCCTTCTTGACACAAAAAGTCAGAGTCGCGATGAGAATGACAGTCTATGGAGTCACCTATAACTCGATCAGTGGCGTCCTTCAGACGCCGTCGATTCGCGCCAATCGTTACTAGACTGTTGGAGCGTAGCCTCGACTTTTTATTCCGTTCAATTGCTTTCTAGAGTTTGTGCACATTCAATTAACTAATTTATCCACATACGCGTGCTTGACCGCGTGCGAAATTTGAAATGAGATGAGGCGCAAGATGGCGCTGTAACTGTTTATGCGTATACTCGATTGACGGCGACGGTGTGGAGCGAGAAGAAATAAAAAAATTATCAAGTTCGCGTGGGTATGGTGTGTGTAAGTGGCCATAGTACTTCCAAATATGGTCAGTCCGTTTCCTCGCCTCGTTTCGTACAAGTAGCCCCCCTTCCCGGACCTCCTGGACGTCGCGGTTTATCTCGGCAAATGCAGTTGAAAACTGGCAAGTCCGGTCCTGAAAGCTTCTCGGGCGTATTTTTTTTATCGTTTAACGACCCTTGACCACGCGCGCGCCACTGCGACTCCACGACGACGACGATGGTTATAGCTTATATATACCTTTCCTGAAACACAATTTTTTATCTTATCTGAAAGACACAATTTTACAGCCAGAGTTTTATGAAACAATAAACATAACACAGAGGTATCGTTAAACTTGAGACGTGACTCGTGGATAATGTAAATCATCAAACACATGTATATGAGCGCCGGCTTCATTTCCGCAATGGTTTAAGTAATACACGGATTTTATACTGAATCTTTTTTATAGCCCTTTGAATTCTCTATTAATTTCAAAGAGACTTGAAGATGAATATGAGGATGTATATATGATGTATTCATTTTAGAACGCGCGCGCGCGCGTGATGTTAATTGCAGCGCTTCGTTAATTCCACGATAGGTAGAAAAATACGAGCTGTACGTGATTTTTATACGGGATCTTTTTTTTAGCTCTTTAAATTATCTATAAAAAAGGTATTATTCAAATATCATGAGAAATTAATAGTTTTCCAGATATTTGAGAAGAAGAAACATACAGGTGATGTCTATCGGAAATAAACGAGAAAAACGGATAGCGAAAGAAAAAGAAATTCCCGCGGATGGCACAGTTGTCCATCTTACGTCACAGTCCACATTGCAGTATCGAGTATCCACGTGAGACTGGTGCATCGAGAGAAATTCCCCTTTATATCAAAAGGAAACCCGTTTGAACGCGGAACTTTCTATTTCGGGATGAGAATAATTATCAGCGTATAGAGGAGAGAAACTGCATGTAAATACATATGAAAAAATTTTCTTCTGTGAGTGATTGCAGACAGACAAAAGATGACTCAGAGTGAGCACGCAGACAACGCCCTCGTCCTCCTCCAGAGGAGTCTCAGTGGCCATTTCGCGGACCTCCATGTTAGGCAGCTTGAAATGGACATAAATCCCTCGACCAAGGTGTGTTTTTTCACTGTGAATAAAAGTTTGAACGAGTAGAGGCGTCTTGTCTGATGCTCATCTTTCTCCGCGGGATCAATAGTGCCCTGGCACACGACTATATAGACTTTACCAAATGTGTTCATTTGTTGACCGAGCCCTCTTTTACGATGCCTTGCGCACACGCAATTTCACAGAATTTGCCGTTATATTGTTTTCCCGCACGGCTCGTGCTCTGAGTCACTCCCCTCACGAATTGGAGCACCAAAAAAGCCCCATCGATTGCAGTATGACGTAATTCCCCGGCGTCTGTAGTCCAGCTGATCCCTGTATGGTAGCAAAACCACATACTGCACCCCGTGTCTATAACGCAATCATAAAATACTCGAGATTTTTGGAACTACTCCAATCCAATCAGCGATTAGCCACGGGTGTATTTGATAGCTTTACGACGATGTGTTTATATATATATAAAAAAAAAAAGATATAACGTTTGTTATCAGTGTTGAAGTACATAATATGAGCTTAAATCGATGTTATACGAGTTGAAAATAGATTTTTTTTTTGTTTCGTGACAAATTCTTGGACAAATTCTAATTTTTTTTTTGTTAATAATTTTTTAAGAACTCTTGGAAATGTAATTTTTCTGATTTTTAAAGAATTCGGTGATAATAATAATTCGCTAATCAAAAAATGTTACTATAGAGTCAAGTGATTAGAAGTTTTTTATATCGTCTTTAATTTTTGAGAAATCGATTTTTTTTAAATATCTTTAAAATAAAGCAAAATACAGCAAAAAATTATTCTACATTTTTTGTAGAAAATTAAATTTCCGATCATTTGACCCAAATGACATTTTTTGATATCTCGCTTACTTACTGAGTTATCGAAGAAAAAGGAATAATATTCTACGCCTTTCTTGGCACAAACGCGATATTATTAAACCTATAGGTATTTTTTGACAATATTTCAAAAGGATATGGGTCACTTTAATAACATAATTGCTATTTTTTACTGAAGGCATAAAGTAATTAGAGCATTGCTCTGAACGCTCGTTAATTTAATTACCATCTTATCAAGCGCCACACATGAATTTAGATCTTGAAAATGCCGTTTTAAATATTACATCCGCGTGTTACTTTAGCTTTGCACGAAATTTTATACCGCAAAGAGGGGGTGGCATGACTCACGCATTATTGACTTTCTTCCAGGGCTGTGGCCAATGCAGGGTTGTGAGACATCCGGACTACAGGGTAACAGATATTGCCAGATCTTGCATAACCTGATGCGCATCAAACTCGTAAAGTCAAGGTCGATTATCAGACTTAAAAATTTTTTTCAACTGCCGGATGGGGTTCATGCTGGGACAATTGAACAAATCTGTATATGCATATACATATGTAATAGACCCGCCAGACAGATTGAGATGAGTTTAATGAAACCTTCTAACCTCTTGTCACTGCTCAATTGTTGTTTCAGGGAATCCTGTTGTTTTTCTTTTTCTAGGTTAAATTTTCGTGTGTGGGGGCGGTTAGTTGGATATTTGTGGAAACTTATTTTTCATTTATATTCACTCGGTGAACTGGAGATTAATTATTTTATCTGTAGGCGTTGGTTTTGGCATGCGACATACTGCAGTCGACAATTCTATTTTTCAATTAATTCTACAAAATTGTTTACTATAAATTCTAACTTAATTCTTATGATCTAAATCTTATTATCACGTTTGTATTGATTTTTTCCAGAGCATCCCGCGATATTAAAACCATCGATATGAAAAATTGATAAAATTAATTAAAAAAAAATATACTTGTGTAGAAAAAAATACATTAAAAGAAAACTGATTTTATAACGAAGTAAGCGAAATTTTAGCAATTAGATGCATGCATAAAATTTAAATTTTCCCGCCAATTTGACAAAATTTTAATTTAGATTTTTAAATGGAAGTTTTTTTAAAAAATAGCCTCGATGGATGAAGTTGATTGATAATAATAAAAAAAAACGCATTGAAATAACAAGATGCAGCGAAATTTATATGCATTTATAGTTGGCAACATTGCTATACGCCTGCGTGCTGTGTGGCACGACGACCGAGCGACGACGTCGACGGCGATTATTGGAGAGGGGTGGCCAATGGCAGTGAAGCATTGGCAGCATCTCCCACTCTTCGTGCCGTAGGCTTGAAATTCTCTAACGGGCGCCGCGGCCATCTCATTCGTTTGTGGGCTCACAGACTGTGTGGTGAATTTCACTAAGGGTATCTCGAAGATCTCCATTTTTACTTGTATTACAAAGAGAAGTCTACACAACATCAAACATGAGGGAAATCGTGCACATCCAAGCCGGCCAGTGCGGAAACCAAATTGGCGCTAAGGTAAGACACGATTTTATTAATATTCTCATTTTTTTTCCTCGCTCGTGTTCGACCATCGTTGGCGTCGGCTAGGCCATTGTCGTAGTCGCGATAGAACAAAAAAAGCCAATCAATCTCGAATACTTATTTATTTATTTATTGCATAAACTTATTTAAAAGGTCAAAAGTCGAATTAGAGTTGATAAAATGATAGTGTTGGGGAGATGAAAAATAAAAGGGCATCTCAAATTTGTGTTTCGATCGTCATGGCGTCTGCCTGGGAAAATCCGACATTTTCTCAAGCCCAAAATTGGCCTCGGAATTTTTTTGGCATCAACTTTAGTCCGGGATATCCAGGTAAATCCGTACATTTTATTATATAGCGACATGTACACCGGCCGGCGTCGACTTGTAACGGGTTATTTCATTGAAGTGAATGTTCTCGAAAGCGTTGGCGTGTAGGCTGATGTCCACTGCGTGGCAACTGGCTTCCCGAAAATCATTAAAATCGAGAAGGAGTGTGTATTGTTTTGATTTGAGAGTTGAAAAAAGAAAGAAAACGTGGCCAAATATGACATTATCATTCATTTTAGCCTGGGTGTGGCATTACTCGGCTTTAGCGTCTGCTCGGAATATATCTACCGGTTGATGCGGCGGTAGCATTGAGCGAGTGCGCGCGCAGTCCTTTTTCTCCCTCACTCCACCGGGTCCTGACTTTCCTGTTCCTAAGGCCTAAGCACACACAACTGTGCCGCATCCTTCTCTCTCTAATACATACGTACCTTCATAAAAACTCTCATGAAATCTAAAGTGCACTTCATATCCGCATCATCAATTTGTCGTACATTTTGTAAAATATAAAAAACAATATTCGATGAATTCGTGGCACATGAGTCATCAGTATTTTTGACTGATATCATCACTGACGTGTTCTAGTCGTTAGACTTATCAATAAACTAACTGTTTGTCGTTAGATCAAGCGTTGAAATGAACACACGGCTGCGAGAAAAAGAAAATCGTCATGCCCCAAAACCTTTCAAGGAGAGTCAATGTCCGAAGAAAATCAATTCTTGTCAGATTTAACTGCAAAACATGTTTATAAAAATTTAATTTCATGATTGCTACCGATAGTTGTGTAACTATTACAAGTCGGACCATACAGGGACAAATCTTTGAGACCAAGGACAGCTGGTATTGCATGAGGGGGCTCGTGTGTACGTCAACACTACCAAATAAAGTGGATATAAAAAATATCCTTGCATATTTCCCGTCGACTCGGCAGCGCTCTGTTGCTAACGACCGTCTCATCCATGACTTCCGACACATTCGAGCAAATAGAATCTGTGTGTTCTACACACAGGTATCCTCACGACTATCGATCGCCCAGCCCTCTGCTAGAGTTCACAACCCCACTTCGAGTATCATTTACCTACGGCGCACTATCCGGTCTAACATGCGTCGCGACTTTTTTTTTTTTTTTTCAATCAATAATGAATTTTTGTTTCCTTTTCTTCCTTTTTTTTCGTCAATTATGGCGTGCTGACGGCAGTTTTAGCGTTGGAAATGATAAATTCAACGGTCGCGGCGCGTGCAGCTGCCGTCTTGGGTCTTCAGAAAGGGCCAGATGGTGATTTTAGACACGTTGCAGCGTGGTTTTCAGAGCTGTTTCAAGTAGGTATGATGCATGTTTCGGCAGCTCAGATCCATGCACGCGTGCTGATTACACGATGTAGAAATCAGAGCATTGAGTGTATAATCTTATGCTAATTGACTGGAGTATGTAGTAAGACGTATGCGGTCATCATTTCTATATATAGCAGTGACATTGGTGACTCATGTCGACTGTGTTGTGCCTTACATTGTGGGAAGTATGGCGCGAAAGGGGGAGGCCAAGCAGGTTTGGTCGATGAGAGCTTTTTGTGTTCATGTGCATATATGGAAATCCATCAATGACTGCACTTTTTATCAATTTGCACAGAGGTGGGAATTTTTTTTCTCTCATTGAGCCTGAACTATTCTCTCTTTTAGTTGCTTTGACATTTAATATTTCAATAAATCCCACGCAATTTATTATTTGCCGTCGTGAAAATTATTTTACTTTTTGAAAAGCGCAAAGAGCCTTGACAGTGACAATTGGGCGAGAGAATTGCGTGCGATTGATTTAGATATTTTTGGAGGATGTTGGGTTATTTTCGTGACGATGATGAGTTGAAGTGTCTAGAGAGTTTGAGGTCTTTGAACGCGAGAAAATACAATGTGGGCGTTGAATCGGTTGCGAGCGCATGCTGCGAGTTGTCTGCTGTTGCCGTGGCAATGTGGACGCTCGAGTGCACCGCGACTGGGCTGAATAGCTTGACCGACTGCTGCATGGCCAGTGGTGTTAATTAGTCTGGATTGGCACTCGAGCGCGATTCGTTAGGTAGAGTGAGACGCGAGTGTGAGCAACGAGTTGTGTCTCGTCACTCATCCAAATATTTATCCGGAAAATTTTCGTCCACGCTCCGATATAAAATTATATTTTCACAGTATTGCACGCAATGTTAAGTAGCTGCAGACGCGCAAGTTCGACGAACTAGAGAAAACGTGAATGAATGAGATAATTGATTCAGAAAAAAAAAAAACGAGAAAAATGTTGGCTAGCGCGCGCGCATCCATGCAGAATAACTCATTGCAAATTTATTCGTAGAGATAGCGTACGCCTCACGCGACTTGTGCGCACACTTTTGTAGATATGATGGTTAATAATATTATTTTTTTTCATCTTGTTTCAGTTTTGGGAAATTATCAGCGATGAGCACGGCATTGACCCGACTGGTGCATACCATGGAGACTCTGACTTGCAGTTGGAGAGAATTAATGTGTACTATAACGAGGCCTCTGGTGGAAAATACGTGCCTCGAGCCATTCTTGTGGATTTGGAGCCCGGCACAATGGACTCTGTCCGCTCTGGACCCTTTGGCCAGATCTTCAGACCTGACAATTTTGTTTTCGGACAGTCTGGTGCCGGAAATAACTGGGCCAAGGGTCACTACACCGAGGGCGCTGAGCTCGTAGACTCGGTTCTCGATGTCGTGAGGAAAGAGGCCGAGAGCTGCGACTGCCTGCAGGGATTCCAGCTGACCCACTCGCTCGGTGGTGGTACCGGGTCTGGTATGGGAACCCTTCTCATCTCCAAGATTCGCGAGGAGTATCCCGACAGAATTATGAACACATACTCGGTTGTGCCGTCACCAAAGGTCTCCGACACCGTTGTTGAACCCTACAACGCTACCTTGTCTGTCCACCAGCTCGTAGAAAACACCGATGAGACCTACTGTATTGACAACGAGGCGCTTTATGACATTTGTTTCCGCACATTGAAACTCTCCACACCTACCTACGGAGATTTGAACCATCTCGTGTCCCTCACCATGTCCGGAGTGACGACTTGCCTCAGGTTCCCCGGTCAGTTAAACGCTGACTTGAGAAAACTCGCCGTGAACATGGTTCCATTCCCGCGTCTGCACTTCTTCATGCCCGGATTTGCCCCATTGACGTCCCGTGGCAGCCAGCAGTACCGTGCTCTCTCGGTGCCTGAACTTACCCAACAGATGTTCGATGCTAAGAACATGATGGCTGCCTGCGATCCACGACACGGAAGGTACCTCACGGTCGCCGCTATTTTCCGAGGCCGCATGTCCATGAAGGAGGTCGACGAGCAGATGCTCAATATTCAGAATAAGAACAGCTCATACTTTGTTGAATGGATTCCCAACAATGTCAAGACTGCTGTTTGTGACATTCCACCACGTGGAACGAAAATGGCCGCCACTTTCATCGGCAACAGCACGGCCATTCAGGAGCTGTTTAAGCGAATTTCTGAACAGTTTACTGCCATGTTTAGGAGAAAAGCTTTCCTTCATTGGTACACTGGTGAGGGCATGGACGAGATGGAATTCACTGAGGCTGAATCTAATATGAATGACTTGGTCTCTGAATACCAACAATACCAGGAGGCCACCGCTGATGAGGATGCTGAATTTGATGAGGAGCAGGAACAGGAAATTGAGGACAATTAATAAAGAGGCAGTAATTAAAACGTGGCTTTGCGCTGTACAGTAGAAACACACAATGTTTTTCTGGAGTAGTGAAAAAATGACTGCATCAGCTTTTCACTACTGCTAATACATTGTGTGTTTATACTTAATTTTTTTTTTGTCAATTATCTTTCTTTCGACCACGTGTACACGCTTTCTGAAATGATCGTATTTCGTTGAATTTATAATTTTGCCATTTTACGTAAATGATTGAGATTAGGTGGCAAAAAAGCGTGAGTAATTGCAGTGTATTACCTACCGCTTATACGTGGTGCCGATGTCAGTTTTTTTATTAAACAATTTCTGAATAAATGTACTCTTTATTAATATATAATTATTTTGACTTTTTTTTTTCTTTTCTCATATTTGTTTCCATTACTTGACACATTCACATGTGATGCATCCTCTGTAACTTCAGATAACAAGTCTTTGTAGCGTATTTGTATATCATCGAGCTCTCGTTCCTATAATCATTCCGTGGTTATCAGGCAAAATACAAACGAATAAAAAATAATAATATTGAGCATTGTTTTTTCTATCAGTTGAAAACCTCGCATGAATTAATTGATTTTTTTGGTATTTTCAGAGCAATCGAATTTATAACCTATAATTTGCTCGTGTATATTCTGCTGACACACACACTTCTTACCCGCCATGACGTTGTTTTCTGCATTACCGACACACGGTGTCATTGTGGGGGTATTTTATTCTTTTTTTTAGAATTTTTTCGCAATTTATGATTCAATTTGATCGAAGTCTTTATCCAAATGTTTATAAATTTTTTGAAATATATTTTTTTTTTTCTGAAAAGAAAGCGATGAAAAACAAATCTTACTGTTCAGACGTGATAATTGTGGATTTAATTAAATGTCCACTTGATCTTAGATGCACTTGAGAGTCTTTCCGGTGGCTAATGGTCGCGTGCTTTCTTAGCAGTAGTACTATATCATTTAATTTAATTTATTACATTGTCTTAATTCGTCCTAATGCCCGCCAGAGTAGATTTGGTCATTATTATATGCCGTCTGCGATTAAAACAGCGGGGGCAGAAATTTTCAACTATTCAACAACGCTACTGATGAACACAAGGAGTGCTCTGGCTGCGGAAAGGAACCGCTTAAAAGGCAAGCAACATCATCTCAATGCAACATGACAATAATAGAAAGGTTTTTTTTCCTCAGTAGGAAAACTGACGATGTCGAGGGATCAGCTGGGAACAACTCAAGTCTCATTATCACTTGCAAGGAAATTTAACTGTCAAGGAGCAGCAGCCTGCAGCGTCAATAGCAGCTTTTATGCACGAAAAATAACATCAGTTGAGTAGATGAAAGTTGAAATAATGTTTATGCTTAATTTATAAAGATGAATCTGTACTCTAGGAGCATCTATTGGTGTTAAAAGCACCTCAATCATGCCGTTCAGACGGCATTTCAAGATTTATTGTTCGTCACAGAGTTAACCAGTCATCCTTCGGCATTTAGAGTAGAGTTTAAAGGCAGAGATGCACATTAAGAGCATCCCAAAACGCTGAATCATCAAACCTGACGTTCGTATAATTATCATCATGTGCTTGTTGTTGCTGGAAAAGAGAAGAGTTCTTTTTATTAAAAACGAATACTGCTCGACATGTTATAGATCAGTTGCTGGGAAAAGTCTGCAAAAAAGAGGATGATTGCGGACGGGTGGCGGTGGATTCAGCACATGTTGGAGCATTCCATGCTAGAGAGAATAAACGTCCATGAGGAGGATATAAGTCCAAGCCCCCACCATTTTCGCAGCTTTGCCTGCGAGCGAGTGTTTGTGAGTGATCGACGCAAGTAGAGGGTTGACCGATTCGAGTTGAGTTCGTGCCACGAGCGTGAACAGTAGCAGCAGCAGCAGCAGCAGCAGCAGCATTGAGTGATCGACGCAAGTAGAGGGTTGACCGATTCGAGTTGAGTTCGTGCCACGAGCGTGAACAGTAGCAGCAGCAGCAGCAGCAGCAGCAGCAACAGCAGTAGCAGTTCTGAGACACCGGTCTCTTCAGCCTAAAACCCGCGAGACTCTAATCATGATAGCAGCAGCAGCAGCAGCAGCAGCAGCAACAGCAGTAGCAGTTCTGAGACACCGGTCTCTTCAGCCTAAAACCCGCGAGACTCTAATCATGAGGGAAATTGTGCATCTGCAGGCAGGCCAGTGCGGCAATCAGATAGGAGCTAAGGTAACAAACAGAATTTCATTTAATTTATGCACGCAGTTACAGAGAAATTACACAATTATATTTGATTTTTTAGTGAGAGAATTTTGTAAATGTTTCGTAAACTGCATGAGACAGTCGCGAATATTTCTCAGCTCTGCTTTTAACGGCTCCTTTGTTCCCATACGTATATAACTCGGCGCCGTGGAGTTCGTGTCAAGCCCTTGGGCACAGATAAAAATGCGAGTTAATGCGTAAAAAAAATCACTGGTATTTTCAAGAAAATTATACCAGTGAGGACAAAGTAAAAGAAAAAAAAAAAAAAAACAGAAGCTCCTTCCGTAAGTTTACGTAATTGCACGTAAAATTTTTTTTTTGTTCTTCTACGGAATACGATATTTTCTGCAATTTTTATAAAACAAGGTTTCAGGAAATATCACAGGCTTCTTCACGAATGATAAAAAAATTGTGGGCAATTTTTTTGATTAAGAAATTCGTAGTAGTGCTCGATACGCTTCATATATCATTGAAGAATGAATGGCATTGACTAAGAGACTGATTCATTCAGCGAGAGTGAACGATCGCGAGAGTGTCTGGCTTGATAATAGGCAGATAAAAAATTCTTGTGTCGTTCTGCATGCTATCTGAATGTCAAAAAGTATTGTGATGGATTTGCCGTTTTTTTTTTTTTTCTGCGCGCTAGAAAGCACGCTACAGAGGACAGAAAAAAAAATGTTAATAGACGGCGCGGGAATGCGTGAATTTTATGAGCGTGAATCAGCAGCTGGACTAAGTCTGAAATTTAATTATCTTTGTTAACAATTGTCTTTAAAAATTGTTCAGCACTGTGAACAAAGTTATAATTTACGTTTTGCTCTCTTTTCTAGCTAACAATGTCTGGTATTTTTCATCACATTACAGTTTGCAAAGGCTACTGACACTTTTAATCGTTCGTGTTTGAAGAGGAAAATTAAAGCATTTTATCTTGAATAACATCCAACTATATAACGGTATTAAAAATTTTTCCTATTCTACACTTCAATCTTATATATGCGGGCTTATAAATAAAAACACACACAATATTACCGCATGTATTCTAACGGTAATGAAATAATTTTCTATGTACAAGCAACGCTCGTCTTATAGTTTCACTGTGATTAGTTCTGAGAAGTGGCTCGTAAAGTGTGCGCCACTTTTAGTTGTTGGTTCAATTGAGAATCGTGTGAGTGTTGCCACCGCGATAAACTCGATAACGGCATTGTTCCAAGCTCTATTGACTAACGAGAAATTGATTGAAGCATTAAATAGAATTTTATTCCAAAGAATTAATGATATTTTAGCTTGCCATCCCTTTGGCAGTATAGCTTTTGACAGGAAGAGATGTTTTTCCTCTCGAATGATTTACCGTTTTCCAAACTGGTCATTTCACGCTTCACGGCCAGCGGCGGTGCAGTCGCTGCAGAGATAGGCGAGGTTTTTGATTTGGCCGGGTTGATCCGCGCGTGAGCTCCCCCAAAAAAAAAAAAAAATACTCTCCGTATGGGCAATAGTAGCGTGTTGATCTGACACGGGTGACTGCGGGTGCTATTAATAAATTTCTGGCATGTAGGACTGATGAATTTTTGTCTTTGTCGCGTCTTCGTGAAGGCACAGGCCGCGTTAATTTCATCCTCTGCTATTCCTGGACCGAGAAAACTTGTCCTCAGTGCATGCATAGTTGCTTGAGTTTTAGAGAGGCCCCACTCGGAAATATGATAGGGGAAAGCACCGTCTGACACGGTGTCTCACACGTCAAAATCGCACCTGCTTGCTCGTATCTCGTGAAAGTACAAAAATCAGATGATCTCTCTCAAGTTTCGATGATTGATAGAAAAATTCCGGATTTTTTACAGTTCTGGGAGGTGATTTCCGAGGAGCACGGTATAGATCCAACGGGAATCTATCATGGAGAAAGTGATTTGCAGCTGGAGAGGATCTCTGTCTACTACAATGAAGCCTCCGGTGAGTTTAAAAATTGATAATTTAATTGAGATTTAAGTCTCGGCTGTTGCAACCGGCGTCGGGACAATTAAACTCCCATTCCACCCGTCCCTTGAGCTCTGAAATAGCTACAGAAACAGGCGTGCGACGACACCCGGCGAGAAATAGGGAAAAAGGAGTAAATCGAGTAACGAATGGGCATCATGCGTGTGTTCACTGGCGACTGAAATAAATCCTTTGTAGACGCTCTTGTAAGTTTATGCACTAAATTTGTCGCGCGGGCTAGTCACGAATTTATCAAACCTCCAGAGCCAATTCCATCAAGATACTTCTTTGCGCTTTTATTTAACACGTAAAGGCATTTAGCAACATGAAATGTTTAATATTATTTGCACATGTGGCGCTTGAGTTCATTTTAAAACTTATCACGGCCTATTCCCTATATGCACTTCCTCCTCTGGGTCATCTAGCAATTTTTTTTTTCTTTCAATAATTTATTTCAGGTCCTATCTCTGTCATTACGTGTTACACGACATGAAAGTCAATATGGAGGTACAGTTAGCGGCATTTGCTTTGTGATTAACCATAATTTTTATTCGCGAATATCTAGAAAATTAGAGAACTTTAATAAAATATGTGAAATCCTTCAGAAACAGTGCTTCGCTGTAAAAAAATGAGCGCCAAGTTATAAACTTGGCATCCTTTTTTTTTACGGTGAAGCAGTGTTTTTGGGGGGGATTGTCTTCCTCAGATGTTTTAATGACTCTATACTGATTATTTTGCAGTTGCATCGGCGACTAGCGGTGGAAAATACGTGCCCAGAGCGATTCTCTTAGACTTGGAGCCAGGCACGATGGACGCCGTGCGTTCCGGAGCGTACGGGAAGCTCTTCCGGCCGGACAATTTTGTCTTTGGTCAGTCCGGAGCGGGCAATAACTGGGCCAAGGGTCACTACACAGAGGGCGCAGAGCTGGTGGACTCGGTGCTGGACGTAGTGCGCAAAGAGTGCGAGAATTGCGACTGTCTGCAGGGCTTCCAGCTGACCCACTCGCTCGGTGGCGGTACGGGGTCGGGAATGGGAACTCTGCTGATCTCGAAGATACGTGAGGAGTATCCGGACAGAATTATGAACACCTACTCGGTGATGCCGTCGCCCAAAGTGTCTGATACCGTCGTCGAGCCCTACAATGCTACCCTGTCTGTCCACCAACTCGTGGAAAACACCGATGAGACCTACTGCATTGACAACGAGGCGCTGTACGACATTTGCTTCCGCACGCTCAAGGTCTCCAACCCTTCCTACGGCGATTTGAACCATCTCGTGTCCCTCACCATGTCCGGAGTCACGACTTGTCTCCGTTTTCCCGGACAATTGAACGCCGACTTGAGAAAACTCGCCGTCAACATGGTACCGTTCCCGCGTCTGCATTTTTTCATGCCAGGATTTGCCCCGCTCACGTCCAGATCTATGCAGCAGTACTCGGCCCTATCGGTGCCCGAGTTAACTCAGCAAATGTTCGATGCAAAGAATATGATGGCTGCCTGTGATCCGCGCCACGGTCGTTACCTCACCGTTGCCGCGGTATTCCGCGGGCGAATGTCCATGAAGGAGGTCGACGAACAGATGTTGAGTGTGCAGAATAAAAACAGCTCGTATTTTGTTGAATGGATACCCAACAATGTCAAGACTGCTGTCTGCGATATCCCGCCAAAGGGTCTGAAAATGTCCTCGACCTTTATCGGCAATACTACGGCTATTCAGGAGCTTTTCAAGCGAATTTCCGAGCAGTTTACTGCGATGTTTAGGAGGAAAGCCTTTTTGCACTGGTACACGGGCGAGGGCATGGACGAGATGGAGTTTACCGAGGCCGAGTCGAATATGAATGATTTGGTTTCGGAATATCAACAATATCAGGAGGCCACTGCTGAGGAAGACTTTGCTGATGGTGAGGAAGCTGCTGATGATTTTGAGACCTGCGAGCAGGAGTAAATGGCGACATAGACTGATTTATATTGAGTTGTATTGGCTATACTTTGTAGTGTAGTACTTTCTTATACTTTTTTTACACGTCGCATTTTTTTATTGATATCACAATGGGAGGATTTTCACGTGGCTAAGGAGTGTGTGATAGTTGAAACAATTGTCTACTCAGATGATATATATGATTAATTATATAGGAATAATTGTAATAAAGTCATCACAGTTGTATGGATCGAGCACCAAAGCGTTTCAAATATATACTATATTTGCTGCACAAAATCTCTCTTTTACTTATTATTCTGTTATTATCAAAACATATGTAAAAATAAAAAGGAATATACAGATGTTGAGACCACGCAACACACCCATAAATGATAGCCGTAGTTTTCCGATAGTTAAAAAAAAAAGTTTCGCATAAGGGGTGTGCAAAATTCATTGAAATAGAAACAAAAAATTTTGTACTCACTGTGCGCCTAATGGCACATCTGCACTCGTCGAAATCCCGGCAAAAACTGGTCGATGTGGTCGAAACGTACAAAATTTTTCACTGATATCAGTATACACGTCAGAGATATCAAAAAGCAATTAAAAATCGGGCTTTCACACAAAAACTGAAAGTTGTGCTTGTTATGCCATTTTGTTAATTTTCGCATAATATTAAAAAATACTTCCAAGTAAAATTCACGTAAAAGCACACGTTGCTTATATGGAAAAAACCCGTAAATTTGAACAAAGCACTACAATCGCAGATTTGAATTTCTAACCGCCCATTTTTGGGCGCCATCATCATTTTGTAAAATGGCCGCCGTCGAAGCCAGCATCCTGCGTGTGTGTGCTTGTGTAGAGTTTTTTTTGTTGTAAATTGGTGAATTTGTGTGCAATAAATGATTAATTAAACGAGGAATATCATCTTTATCAGCGTAAATGATAAGGTAAGCGATAATATGTACGAAATTGCCATCAAACATTGACACCAGTGGGTGCAGACAAATTTACATCAACTACTGGCATCATGGTGTGTTCATTGTATTGCATGGTCATAATAAATCGCCAGTATTTTTATTTCACCACCAGTGTCACCGATGATAGCATATATATGTGACTGTGATTCATTCGAGGCGACGATATATACGTGCAATAAAATTGTTGTCCTCGTTCGCGATGAGATAATACATATAATCGCCAATTTTTGCCAAGGTCCAGCGTATGAGCTTTATTAATTTCAGTTGCTCAGAAGGCCAAGTTCGATATGATAGCCGTATAATATTCGTCCACGTGGTTGTTATTCGTCCTTTTCAATACATTGTAATACACAACAGGTACATCAGCTTAAAATTATAAATTTATGTATGAGTATCGCATGATTAACTGATGTACACTCTCGTGGCAATCTGTCGTATTTTTTAGGCAAAAAATACTTTGTTCAATCGTCTCAAAAAGTTTATAGGAAAAAAAAAAATCTAAAAAATTACATGTTCATCTCCAAATGTGTGTATAGCCTGTAAATCAACCATTTTTTACAATTTTCTATCAAAAATTTCACTCATAGTCAACAGTGGCTTCCTGGTACTGCTGATACTCGCAAATTAAATCATTCGTGTTGGACTGAGCCTCAGTGAATTCCAATTCATCCATACCTTCGCTAGTGTACCAATGTAGGAAAGCTTTTCGCTTAAACATTGCAGTAAATTGTTCAACGATTCGTTGAAAAATCTCCTGAATTGCCGTGGAGTTGCCGATAAAAGTTGCGGACATGGGGAGTCCACGAGGCGAAATGTCGCAGACGGCAGTCTTGACATTATTGGGAATCCACTCGACAAAATATGGACTGTTTTTATTCTGCATATTGAGTATTTGCTCATCGACTTCCTTCATCGACACTTTGCCACGATAAATCGCTGCAACAGTGAGATACCTGCCGTGTCGGGGATCACAGGCAGCCATGATGTTCTTCGAGTCGAACATTTGATAGGTGAGTTCAGCAACCGAGAGAGTTCGGTAGGCCTGGCCGCTCCTGGACGTCAGCGGGGCGAAGCCAGGCATAAAAAAGTGCAGTCGGGGGAAGGGCACCATATTAACAGCCAGTTTTCGAAGGTCAGCATTGAGCTGGCCCGGAAACCTGAGGCACGTGGTGATTCCGGACATGGTGGCAGACACCAGGTGATTTAAATCTCCATAGCTGGGCGACGCTAGCTTCAAGGTGCGGAAGCAAATGTCGTAGAGTGCCTCGTTGTCGATAAAGTAGGACTGATCGGTATTTTCGATGAGTTGGTGGCAGGCCAGGGTGGCATTGTAGGGTTCTACGACGGTATCCGAGACTTTGGGTGAGGGAACGACGGAAAAAGTTGACATAATTCTGTCTGGGTACTCTTCCCGCATCTTGGCGATCAGCAGAGTGCCCAGACCCGATCCTGTGCCGCCCCCGAGCGAGTGAATCATCTGGAAACCTTGCAGGCAGTCGCAGGCCTCGGCTTCCTTCCGAACTACCTCCAAAATCGAGTCGACAAGCTCTGCCCCCTCGGTGTAGTAGCCTTTGGCCCAGTTGTTTCCGGCCCCCGACTGACCGTACACGAAATTATCTGGTCGGAAAATCTGTCCAAAGGGTCCAGAGCGGACAGAGTCCATTGTACCCGGCTCCAAGTCCACGAGAATTGCTCGGGGCACGTATTTGTGCTCGTAGGCCTCGCTGTAGTAGACGTTTATCCGCTCCAACTGCAAGTCCTGGTCTCCAACGTAGTCTCCAAAGGCGTTAATTCCATGCTCATCGCTTATTACTTCCCAAAACTGTCATATAGGATGATGTTATGTAATTTACAAGACATTATACTTATGATAAAATGTCCTACCTTCGATCCCACCTGGTTGCCACATTGGCCCACCTGAATGTGCACAATTTCACGCATTTTTATGATTTTTTTCCGTCGAATTTTTTATTAAAAAAAAGGTTGGGAATAACTTTAAAAATTTTTCATTTGCCCGGAATTATAAGAATTGTCTTTGATAAACAAAGACACAGCGTTTTGAGTATTTACCTTGGCAACACATCATTTGAGAGCTACTTTCTCTCGATTGTTTAGATTAAAGGCCTTTTGAACACTGACAAAGAAAAAGTTGAGAAAAAAAGAAGAGGAGTCAGATTTTAGAAAGGAAGTACATTATAATTATAATGAATGGAAAAAAATAAATACAATGCGTGCCTATACTGCTTTAAACTAATCAACAAACAGCAATGTGTTGTTGGCTCTTATTTTCTTCCACGAAGATCTACAACAACTTCAGTACTCGTTCTCCTATTTAACTCGTTACACTCGTCATCTTCTTCTTCCAAGGTTTCCTCGAGCTCCTCGTCCTTCGTCACATTTAAGTTGTCTGTGTCATCATTGTCGTCAAGCAGTCGACGAGCCGTCCGTTCATCTTCCTGCGCTGGAGCCTCGGCCGTTGAGGCTTTTCCCGAAGCCGAACGACTGCCGGGTCGGCCGTTGACGAGGTGGCTCAACGACAATGACGATCGCTTTCGTATTCTGGTGGTGGTGGTGTTACTTCTAAAAAACGGTAATTTACTCTAGAATATCCTTTAAAATACATTGACGCGGGAAATAGTGGACAAACTTTGGCAATGTTGGACAGGACCAGAGCTTGAAATTGGCCCCGAAGAGTTCTCCCTCCTCGATCGTCTGCGGCAGATGAATATTCAGAGTCTCGGGTAGAAAAACAGAGGTAAGAGCACCAGCAACACTGAGCGAACCCATGACAATGAGTGGCAATACTCGCGAGTACACGGCCAGGTGGACAATGTACGGAAAAGTGAGTAGGCCAATGCCGGCGATGAATGAAGCTATTCCCATGGCCTGTGATCGCAAAACCGTCGGCAAGAGTTCACCTACAAAGACGTAAAAAACAGCGAATGACGCAGCGATGCCGAATTTCCCGATCATTGCTAGGGAAACTGTCACCCAGACCGCATCTAGGACCAAAGAACATTGTTAATCATCAGTCGGACTCGCAATAGACGTGTTTGAGGTAAAATTCCAACCTTCAGGGACGAACATACACGATACACAGGCCACGCCGCCCAGGAGCATCGTCAGACACAGGACCCACCGTCTTCCCAGCCTGTCCATGGCGTACCACGTGATAACATAGGACGGAATCTCTACTATTCCACCTGGGAAACAAGCCAAAATCGTTAAAACATAATTTCAAGTATGGTAATTCAAGTCTGGCCTTGAAGATTCATCTGCAACAAGCGTTTCATTTGTCGTATCGCTTCAGTACAGACATGGTCTATGAATAGTATCGCTATCTCGGCGCGTAGTTGGACAAATATCGAGCAGTACTTGGCACCGGATGTCGTGGCAAAACATGTTTGTCGAGGTATTTACGTTCTCTGTGCGTAAATCACGTGATAAGGTCTGTGTTAATATTTACTGCGTAAAGTCAGACGAATTTATTTACCAATCCACGTGTAATGGTAATTTATGATTTAAAGACAAGCCACTTAATTATGCAACTATTCTAACGATGAAAATACGAGATGGGGGCTTTTTTTTCTTCTTTTTATTTATTGGCAGATAAATATTCTTTGAAAGAGGCTTCTGTGCTTGAATATGCAGTATTTTTCTTTTTTTTACTGATATTATGTTAGACGTAAAAAACTTACCAATGAAGAATGCTAGGTAATCCGAGACTCCAAGATTCGTTGTGTTGTATGAGAGACCATTGTAAACGACTGCATTGGCTACCCAGTCAAAGGCAAGGATGAAAAATTTTTTTCGAATATTTGGATTTGTTATGAGGTCCATTGGAGTCGCTGATGACGGTGGAGGTCGGTCCTGCGACTCCATTTCCATCGTGATATTGGCAGAATTTCTTCCGTTGCAAGAAATACCTCGTTTCTTTAGTATTTCAATCTGTTCGGGAAGAAAATTGAGTTTTTCAGCGCTTCAAGCATAAAAATTGAGGATTTTTACCTCCAATTTTCGTAGAAAATTCGTTGGCACACTTTTCCCATTGACTCGTGCCATATGCTGAACGATAACTTCAGCCTCGTCTATCCGATTTTTACTGAGAAGCCATCTAGGCGACTCGGGAATAATCCACCAGTAGCTGAAGAGTAGGACAAAGGGCACCGATGTTGCTAGAGACAATGAGTACCAGTTTCTCAATAGATATCCCTGAAAATTATGAAATTTTCAAGTCTTTATGGGGTGATTAGCTATAATTCAAACAACTTCATATGTTAATCAACCGGAACGGCGCAAAAAAATGAGGAAAAAAAATGTTCAATTGCATCGCGCGGTTTTTGTAAACATATTGATGCTTCAAGAGTCTCGCGGTAATCGATAGTACACGTCATTTGTTATTTTGACTCACCAGTAGCGCTAGAAGGCACATGGCTGTGGCAAAGAACATGCAGATGACCATGCCTGCAAATGTTCTATATCTCGGACCCATTAATTCCAAAGCTGCAACAGCATATAATTATGAAAATCATGTGCGGGCATTTTCTTTCAAGTGCATCTTACCTAGAATAAATGGTATCTGATAAATGGCCGGGAAAAATAGGCCATTGACTGTCCGCAGGGCGGTGTAGACCACGTAGTTTGGACTGAAGCTTGTGGCAATGGAGAAAATCACCTCGAGAAATAGGATAGCAAAGAAGGCAGTTCGTCTGCCCCATTTGTCGGCTATCCAGCCGAAAACAACATTGCCAAAAAGACTTCCCACGTAGAAAAATGTAGTGGATGTGGATGGTTGCCAGCTGTTGTCACATACGAGATCTAGCTATGTGGATACAGAGTGTCATAATCATGAAAATCTCACACTGTTAATTCTGCAAAATTATATGATTTACAAAAATCTTTGGCGCCAGCTTTTAAAATACACAACGAGTGATTTAAATCCCGGTGGATAAAAAAGTCGTTGCCCTTTGAACCACGAAATCAACGTCCGCGTGCTCCCTCTGTGCACAATTCGTCGTGCAACGTCTCATTGTCCACACAACCTTTGGGCCGGAATTTCGCCCTAATTGAGCTGATTGATGCAGCCTGCCTCGCTCGTGCTTCAATTTTTGTGAATGTTACTGATGAAAAAAACAAGACATTTCATGTGAGAAGAATTATCATTGGCCCAGAGAAGCTGGCAACCACGGGCCCAAGCAAAGTAGAATGGTTGGGAGACTCTTCCGCAGATGAGAAATTAAGCAAACGCAAGAGTTTATTGGTACTACCGCTTGTGTTAGTGGCTCCCACAGCCAGAGGTGTCCATCACCCTCGGTTGACAGGAGGAGCGTGTCCCTCTCTTGCTAGCCCTCTTTGTCCCCCCTCTGCCCCTCACGACTCAAACTGTCCTTCTGCGATGACGCTTCAGCAATTGCTTCTTGTCGTCCCGCCGTGTGTTATGGCTTCTTGGCGAAATAATCGCAGATAAAAAAATCTACGAGCGCGTCGAGTATTTCTCGAGGACGGTCTCGAGCAAAGGTGGACGTAGTCACTTGGCTCTGGCAAATGCATATGAACGCTTAATGATAGCTAATAGATCAACGGACCTGATGGATATTGCTCCAGCGCACCTCGGTCTAATCAAGCGCAATTGAGACAACGCGGACTAACTATCGAACTCTCCAATGTCATCATTGGAATGCGAGTGTCCTCGAGGATGTGTTTGCAAATGCTCGTTTTTTCTAGGCATAATCTTGTAGCAAATTTAAATTTTTGATGAAGTAAGTACACACAAGTGTGTGGCCCTCAGTATTCAGTGTTGTCGCAGCAGTTGCGGATGTGACTCGAGTGTTCCTCGTGATTGCGATACCTCTCGCTAAGTAGATAATACTCAGCCCAATCCGTAGAATCACTGTTGAAGAACCAAGAGTGGAGGTATAGTCATTGGTTTTCAACGCAAATCTGCGCGCATATGGGCTCGCACTGAGTGAGCTTGCACGTAAAATAAGAACTTCTGATAAAATTGAAGATTAGATCAATTTTACGACTTTGAGAGCTAAAAAAATAGTTGGATATCCTGGATGCATAGATTTTAATTATTTTTTTTCCTTGAGCTTTTTCGTAGCTCGAAGGGCGTTCACCACCCACCCTACAATGAATTTAGTCATCATGTTTTTTTTATTGAATTTGAGTATTTTGCAGACATGTCCGATCTCAATGGTCACGGAAGAAAAATCTTGTGTCATCAGACACGAGGGCAGACGATTGTTTTCGACAATACTGCGACGTATAAGGGATTATTGCCTACTGCAGTAGGTTTAAATATAAGAAACGGAAGCATGAAAGCGGAAGACCGAGATTTGTCGTTGAATGTGCGTCAACGCAGTGACGAGAGTCATATGGGTAAATACTGCTATATACCCTGCTATGCATATATTTACTCAGGATTGTATAGGTAGTAGATGTGAGTGACCACTACACACACTGATGGCTCGAGTGTTTGATGTGACATATCACATGACCGGATGCGGGGGTAGGTAAATTGGTCGGCAATTGCTGACGCCACCAGAGGCTGCAACCTATCGGCCACTCACTCTTAACGCACCTTGTTTTCGTCCACCTCATCATCTCTACACACACGGCGCATCTCGCGCGTTTCAAGGTGAATGTCCGGGCGCAAGAGCGCCCGCACAAGGGAAAAATTGGTCTACTAATAGTAGAATAATGACGGCCAAACCAACTCTACCCTCCGAGTAATGATGAAAAATGTGGCGTAAAAATCAGCAATGATGCTAAATTCAATCACTGTGACTTTCCTTGAATAACTGACAATGACTAGAGATTTAATACAGGCCAGTGAAAGGCCAAGGCAAATAAAAGATCACAAAAAAAAAAAAAAAAACGCTCTGCTTATACTCGAAGAAGCGCAATCAAGCACTATTAAGTCTTGTTTCCCAGGAAATTATGCAGATTGACGTGAATTTATAATCAACAGAGTGAAGATATCACACCCAAAGACCACCCACACTGCTTTCAGCCTACTCTCGGCAATTTTTTCACGTTTCTTACACTCTCTTGGACCTTTTTGACTCGCAGTTCAAGCGGCGCATTGCCATAATTGTGCAAAAATAACGAGAGTTTACCTCTGTAACGAGGGTGCTGTCATAGTCCCTCTTGTCGTAGACCCAGCCGTAAAGACACTTGGTTGTCGGCCACTCACTGTTGCTCACTGGTGGTGGACGTCGCTGCGTCGACGAGACATCTAACCAGCTGTTTAGAATTGCCGTGTAATTAACATCGTACATGAAGCACTTGGAGTACTGGCGTCGGCCGTCTGCCTTGACGGTGTATGGCAGAGACAGGGCCTTGCGTTCCTCCAGGCTCATCAGACTCGTGAAATTGTCGAGCTCCGGCACGCGGCACCAGTGCTCAGGCGATGCGCTCACGAACACCTTGGAAAATACCTCGTAAGTCCACATCAGGGTTAGAGCAGGCCGAATGGGCCGAGTTTTACCTGCGAAAATGCGAGGAATGCCGCTGGCAGCGTCGCCGGAATACACAGCAAATAGTACATGATGTTCTGGTAGCGGCCCTTCTCACCCACGTGTACCAGCACCTCATCGAAGTCTATGGAACTCATTGTTCCAGGGCAATGATGAGGCTTGGCAGCTCGTTTGTGATGTCTGGCCTCAGGTCACACAGCATGTCATACTCGCGCTCTATGCTTTTGTCACACTGATTTTTTTTTTCATGCAAAATCACTTGGGAAGACCTTAAAGATTCGCTAAACCGGGGGGTTTAATTGGATACTGATGGCGCCCGGTAATCCGTGTGGATCATCAGCGTTCAGCAGAGATTTAATACTTTGAGAAATAACATCTTGAAGAGATATTTCTTTAGTTTTTTTTTTTTTTTACAAGTTAAAATAAGGCAGTTGATGTTTAAACTTGATTCACTGGATTTGCGATTGTTCGTGCACTCGATTCCCCATTATCGGCACGTTAATTGTAGAATGTTTCTGGTGGTACACACGCTTTTTATTTTTCTCGCACACCACTTTTATTGCTTTACTAGTTGTCACGTGCGAGATTAGACGATGGCTTAGAAAAAACCCTGATTTTTTTTCCATCAAATACAACTCTAACACTTTTCTAAATATCTTTGGCGCGCAAAAACACACTTCACTGTTTAACACACTGTTTCACTGTTTTTATAAAATATCATATAGTAATTAGTGTCATGATTTTTCACTATGTTTCAGCCAGTGTTGCCGAGGATTGCACGATTTTCCTCAATTCCTGGAGCCTCTAGCATTTTTCACCGTTGTCGATCGTCGACTCTGAAAGTAATTGGTCATGCGCTGATTTTTTAGCGTGAAAAATTAATTTCATCCGCCAAGGTACGTAGAATAAAATTTGGGTAATCGAAGGTTTAATTTAGCTGTCATATGTAGACACGTTTTTTTTTTACCTCGGATCTAGTTCGCTCGATTAGTCCGCGATGGAGGCGAGGAAATGACTGATCGGTCGATCCAATCTTCCGGGGTGACGATCAAAGACTTCGAGCAACTGTGACGATGAGTGCGCGGTCCCTCCGACGGCAGAGACGTCACGGATTACCCGAGAAGCTGTATAACACAACGGAAAACCTGCGCCAAGTGTTGGTGAGTATATCTACATGTGGACAAAGACGGTTGCTTATAAAACTGAAACCATGGCGACATAAAGACATGCTCATGTGTGTACGATATATAATATCTAAGAGAGCCGGTCCCGCAATCTACGTCATTGAGGCGGCGGCGCGTGCCCCAACGTCAGAGGAGAGAAAAAAAAATTCATACTCAGATAACGCAAGAAATCCAAGTGCCGCTTATTCAATAAGATTATTTTTGACGTTAAAAATATTGCTACAATCGATATACTAACGCTTCACGGCTTTATCAAGTCGACTGAGCAGCTTATTCGCGATTATTTTGGTCCAATATTCGAGATCCAATATTATCGGTCTCTCGAGTATTTTTTTAATTTTCGGAGATTCGCCTGATAAAAATTTTTTCCCGTATTATTTAGAACGGTTGTTGACCACGTGGTGCGGTCAGTACAACGGGCGTCTTGAATTTTTCTACTCTAGACTGTCTGTTGCAACGCACACGTCACGTGCATAGTTTTTTTTAATTCTTGAATCTTACAATTGTGAGTGACATCACAGAGAGATAAATAATCTATCGCACGCCGGTTAGACAAAGTCTTGTGTCCTTCTCGCTAACACTGACCAATCGTCGAATTCCGCGCGCGTCGCATCGCTCAGTGTGTTTACTTCGCATGCACCAATTCATCTCGCGGGTTTTCGCACAAATGACAAGACTTATTGAGCTTATTAAACGCCAAAGGCAACGTCAAGGTTACCAGCTCAAGAACGTGAGAATAGTTTTTTAAATTTTTTCTTCGTGGCTGTGATAATGAAAAAAAGCTTACAGCGATAAAACCGAGGAGAAGGCTTTTTATACAGGCGGTACGTGGTTTTTAGTCTTACCATCAGTGTTGTTAATTTTCTGTGGATTCTCGAGTTTCGATAATTTATCGGTATTTATAATTTTTAGGTGGCTTCTTCATCGATGTGCAGTGTGCGTGGTTGTGGTGTGTAGCCGCAGCGGAACTCTCAAACAAGCCAACCCGGGGCAAAGCGGCACTCGGAAGTTCGGTCGTAGCCACACGGACACTCTTCAACGAATCAATCGAATCACTGCAACGTCCGACATCCGGCCTCCTTCGTACGTGGCTCTCAGCGATATTTTTTAAAATTTTAATTCATTTTTTTTATCTCAACGCATTTATCCTAATGTGTTGCAATTATTTCCTTCTCTGGGATTCCGTTGGTTTTTTTATTAGCGTCTGTGTGTGTGTGTGCGTATGTGTGTTTTTCTCGCCTTTTTGTGAGAGATTTAGGGTTTCTGCGGGTTTTAGGATAGTCTTGTATGTGGTACAATTGGTGATTAGAGGGCTTATTAAAAAACTATAACTGACGACGGAGCAAATGAATCTTCATAGCGTACTGAAACTAAAACAACGTGCAGGGGACTCCTTTATCCCGTCCTCCTATCTATCATTTTGAGGTCTCCCTCCTCCTTTTCTCTCTCCTCACTTTTATATTCCCCTGGCGTTTCGCGTCCCTCATTGTCCCTTGTGCTCTCTCATCACAATCACTCGACTATTAATATAAAAGGGGTTCCTCCAACACTCGCCAACACGCGTAATCGTGCGTGCTTCAAAAGTTTTGCCGATTTACTTTCGCGTCGTATCATCAACTACTCTGATGATCATACGCTTCATTCATGAATTGGCGAATTGAATGTATTTGCTGATGAGCAAATCAATGAACATTATGCACGCAAATTACTCGTGAAAATTACCATACATATTCAATGCCTTAACACATAATTAATTAATTTAATCGAGCCAATTTACTCGAGGTTATACAGGGTTATGTGTTTATTTTTTTACTTTTCATTAATTTGAATGTTTTCATTTTTAAATTTTATCACGTGATGCGCGCGCGCTCGTCGCCATAGAAACTAAAATGGCGGATAGCAGCTGCGCACACACACACACACACACACACACACACACACACTTGCTGATACCTGCGAGTGTGTCAAGAAAATTTTTCGCAGTATCAATACGCGCAATAAAATAGTAATTCTTCCTATTTTTATTACACTTGATGTGTTTATTTCAAGATACATAATTTTGATTAATTCCTTGTGAACTGTTTATGCATTGTCAAGTGTAATAAAGTTCTATTAGTCTCATAAGATTCAATTTGTCGCGACATAACCACAATTTATTGCCCTTTCCTTGGCAATGCCATGTATAAAATACTGTGACTAATGAATTGTGGGGCTTGTTGTGTGGCCTAGTAGATGTTTGAATCATGACAATGATTCCATTCACGGCTTATCCGTCGGATATTGATGATGGAGGCGCTTCGTGGAATGTCCAGTCAACATCAACAAGACCACAAAACACCATCAGCGGCAGACCAAACATCTCGATCCTAAGGCAAGCTCCGGATATACTGGGATCATCTCAAGCCTTATTATGCTCTCCACCTCGCATATCCAAGCGGGAATTTATCGAAAGATGGCTGCAAGCTCACAGTGTTGATGCCGCCAACGACATTTCTGTCTCGCAACCAACGTTGTCGTCGTCGTCGTCGTCGTCGGTAATTCCCAACTCCCCTCAGTCAAAGAGAGTGTTGCGATCACCGTTAAAGGAATGCAATCAACTGAAACGATTTAAAAAACATGAGACAACTGTACAATCCCTGGAGTTGACCATTGATTCTGTCAAATCCAAAGAAAATCACATCAATGCGGTGAGCAATATTAATAACGATGCAGATCTCATTTCAGAAGCATCCTCGAGCAATTGTACATCACGATCAAAGCTTGATGTGTGTCGAAGTGCAATATTTGGCGTGCCAAAACGTAACGTTAAAGCCGTAACAACTCAACCTGCTCAATCACAGGTCAATCGAGCTATTTTCGATGGCAGTCAATCTCCAAGAATTATCGACATTGAGTCAGCCTCCAGTATAAACTGTGAATCGCCGAAAAAGGCGGAAATTATCTCAGTGGCTTCCTCGACCCCGTCGAAAGTGGGCTTTCAGATCTGCGAGTCGGAATCCAGCGACGATGATGATCGCACGAGGCCTCAGATTGGGACTGTAGACGACGACAGTTCCAGTGATAGGACGGCAAGTGATATAATTGAGGATCCAGATAGAAATATTCCCGAGGAGATGAATACTACGCTTGTTGAGGGCGTCATAGATGATAATTTTGACGATGCTGATAGGACATTTATTTGTCAAGATGGTCCAATGGTGCGGCAGTTGAGCAATGAAATTGTAGACGTATTGTCGCAGCATATATCATCAGTCACTGGCAGCGCTGAAGATGAAGATAATCCTGGTTGTTCGCCACCACCTCTGAAATATATTGCACCGCCGATTAGACCGGTTGATGCCCCGGTATATTTTGCTCCTAAACGAAGGAGGCGCAAACGAAAACCGTATGTATTCTCTCATATTCAGACACACTAGAGCTAAAGAGATTTTTTTATTTAATTTGTTTTTTTTTTTTTTTTCTTTTCAGGGGATCAGTTACTGCTCGACTAATCAAGTTGGTCGCCGTAAAGAGGTCAGACGTGAGGATATGGAGGCATTATCTGAGTAAACGAGTACCAGAGACTTCTCGCAAGGAGTATTTTTCTATTAGAATTAGTCGCACCATCTGCATAGGTGGTCGACACTGTTTCGTGGGAGTTGTTGCAAGAGATGCGTACAATTTGCTGGATAAACTCCTCAGGGAGGAGAATAATTCGTCTACGCCTGGTCAAATAGTGGGAAAAACTGTCACTGCAATTACGGATTCACAGCTTATTGCACCAAAAGAAATGGAGCAATTGGATTTTGTGAGAATTTATCCTCCTTGGCAGTTGCTCGATGCAGATAAATTTATTTTTAAGGCCACCTATTTTACTGTTCATCGCAACGAGAATCCTTGTGATATTACTGAAGCAATATCTGAGGAGAATGAGACTGAAATACTCGAAGAATTTCATTGTCCCTGTTTGAATGCAAAAAGGATTGTTCATTCTTGTCCTGTCAAATTTTCCGCGCAAAAACCAACTGCGATTTCGTGTATTGTCAAACCGCCAACACAACGCTGCTCAGATTCTCAAATTTTTGTCAAAGAAGACTAGCTGGAACTAAAAGTATTCAATAATTATTTGCCAATAATGTTGATGATGCAAAAATATTTTCTGTAATAAAAGTTTTATAATATTTTATTACTTCCCACGTTGAATCTTTTTAGATTCAAATTTGTCTCTCAATTCGCGCGCGGGTATCCATTTTGCAGTCGGTAAAGTAGTAATCTCTCCGTTCAACAATCATGGCGGTCAATGAGTGAGTGGTGATAAAATGTCATTTGTGATATAAACGAAAATTGACAGGTTACAAGTGATTTCAACCAAGAAATTTTTGTGTGGATCGACAATTAAATAAGGCTGCATCTAGTAAATTAGTCAAAGCTCCGGTGAGTATTGATTTAAAGTGGTTTATTTCCCGTAGCTATGACTCGTCACTTGTGTTGTCGCTGTCTGACAACAAAATCTTTTTTTTTTTTTATTGTTAAAGACATTAAGAACAATCAGCACAGTGACCGATAATGGCTCAACTTATCCTGTGTCATTTTTTAATCCATTGTGCACAGTTGAAAATTAATGTATTGCAACCTAACCTCAAATATTACAAGTCAGATTATATTGCAGTCGGATTTTTAACTTTTATTTATTACTTCTAGCAATCATGTCAGTGTCTCAAGATCGTCCCGAGTTGTATGAGGAAGTGAAGTTATATAAAAATGCCCGAGAGCGCGAAAAGTACGACAATCAAGCCGACTTGTATGCTGTAGTAAACACCCTGCAGCACTTGGAGAAAGCATACATCAGAGATTGTGTCACACCCAAGGAGTACACTGCAGCTTGCAGCAAACTTCTGGTTCAGTATCGAGCAGCTTTCAAGCAGGTAATCGCATTGTAATCGATAGGGTAAAATGTCTCAATTGATTCTGAAAAAAAAAATTAATTCCGATGGTTTTATGCAGGTACAGAGCGATCAATTTCCAACAATTGACGCATTTGCCAAAGCCTATCGTCTGGATTGTCCGGCGGCTCTGGAGAGAATTAAGGAGGATCGACCAATCACAATTAAGGATGATAAGGGAAATACATCCAAGTGTATCGCTGACATTGTCTCACTATTTATCACGTTAATGGACAAGTTACGCTTGAACATTAAAGCAATGGATGATCTTCATCCGGATCTCCGGGATCTCGCTGATACGATGAATCGTCTCAGTATTTTACCGAGTGACTTTGATGGCAGACAAAGGGTCGCTGAGTGGCTTCAAACGTTGAATAATATGTCGGCATCTGATGAATTGTCGGAGACTCAAGTGCGACAATTGATTTTTGATCTTGAAACATCCTACAATGCATTCACAAAAGTACTCCACAACTCGTAAAAATTCTTAATCAAGTATATACAAAATAATATAATTGTTTTTAATGTGCATGCTAGTAATATAAGTATATCATTTTAATAAAATCAACTATATGAGACGATTCAAGCAAATTTATAGTTGAATTTTTAAATATTTCAATGCAACATGTAAATAAATTAAATATGTACATTTATTTTTTTTGCAGGGGTAGAAAAAGAAATTGACTATAGGACATTGGCGTGATGGAAATTGATTAAAAGTTTGGGCAGAGGCTCAGGTGGTGCGTGAATTCGATACACCACTTCTGCGCCGAGTTTAGAGGTTGCTATTGGTTAATTTACGTCGCTCTTTGATGTCGAGCGAACTTTTAGAATCGTATTTATGTGGTGAGCAGCCGGTATGTAAATCGCGTGTGCACATCGAGAGGACCACCCACGAGTTAGACTTTGGTGTTGTCTATTACCGACCGAGCTGTGAAATACAATAATGCAACTATTGACCAAACTAAACTAAATTCGGGAGCCAACTCGAAAACTTACGACTAACTCTAGACACAATCGATAAAAGCACGATGCAAATTGCTTACTTTGATGATGGGTGTTTTACATAAAACAAACGAAGTTGTTTGGAAAGTTTTTATTGGTTTCTTGTGTGAGACATTGGGAAAAAGACAAGAAAATCTTTTGTCTTGTACGACGTTACGCAAAATCCCGGCTTGAGCCACACCGATTTATTTATTGCTACGATACAGTCGCGCAAGAAGATTGAAAGTAAACCCGTGACAGCGTCGAGGATTTACTGAAACCCTTCACAAAAGAGAACCGAGTTTATTTCTTTTTGAATTACTCAGTGACGCGACGAGATTTGTAGGCAAGTTTAATCGGACCCTGAATATATACTCAAAACGTCCGGCAATGGTCACGATTTGGGCCCGAAGCCAGCTACAATTTCTGACAGTCCATTTTCCCCAGGATGTATTGCCTTCTGCAAACTGGAAATTGATCCGGGCGAAAGCTAGCGTGCGGAAAATATAAAAATGACGTATCGTTCTCGTATCTTCAATATAACTTATTTTATTTCGTTTTCTTCCCCATCTGGAAACATATATATTTCTTTTGTTGTCCATTGCGCATCCGCGATCTGATTTCCAATTCGCGGTTAAATAACTAGAAGAACATTTTCCCGCACTAGTCATGAATATATTCATATAATTCTTGATATCAATTAATTATGCGGCTGCATTAATTACCACTGGGATGCATGAATGATAATTAAGTTTGCTGCTATACTGTCAAGAGAGTAGATAATTTACACCGCCTACGCCACTTGATACACTATATAATACTTATGTAAAAGACCAAGTGATGCTTCAGGTATGCCTTATTAATTATTACGTTCAATTTACTCACTAATAGATAAATGTTTTTTGTGCAGGGTCACTGAAGGCGGGAAAGAAAAAAAAAGGGAAGCAAGACCCTCATCATTGGGAACGTGCGGAATGTGACGAACGGAATTCCCCAGCGGTATGTATCCATCGTCGCGTCGTTCGTCTGTCGCCTAGTATTTTTTTCTTTTTTTTTTTTTTCGTTCGTGTGTATTGTCGAGAAAAAAAAAACACCATATCGCACGAAGAATACGTGAGAAACCTTGCGAAAATTGTCGATATGCTTGTTGAATGAAACGAGGAAGAGTGCAATTTTCACGAGAGTCATGCGACAGAAACGAGTGATATATATTGACGCTACGAAATTTGCGATGCAGTCGTGATGTGAATTTATATTGACATTTCGGGCTAAAAAAGGTATGCGTTTTATGATTTCAGAGTTGATTATATACGATTTGCAGTTCCGCTTGTCTGACCAAACCAAATATACACCCTGAGATAACACTGGAGGAATATTTGTTAAATGCCTGAGGGCCAGCTCCGAGCACAATCACTCTTGATATAATTCATGCGGCAATTGGTCGGATATCTTGCGCAAGGACTTGGCAAGTTGTTTGGTGAGTAATTTTGTAGATTTTATCGCTGCAAGATCCATCGAAAAGTCGTATTCAATGGGTCCAATTTTTTTAACTATTTGGCTCGATTCCATTTCTATTAATGATACGAATGATATATCGGTATTATATCGAGAAAATGTTGAAGAACATTTTTTTTTTTAAATATTAGTTAAATTTCGTGGATAGAGACTGGATGATAGTGTCGTGTGCAGCAATGTAACATTTGTAGGTGATTGGACAAAATTTACGAGGTTCTGTGTTTTCCACTTTTCCCCTTTCGCTTTTACGTCGACGATTCCCGCGCCATCAGTACTCGTCTAGCTATCGATAAATCACTTTTCCAACTTCTCGAGATTTAATATAGCGCCGATATTCCCAACCGGAAATCAGGATGTGTTCACAGATACAGTGGATGTACACAGACTTTCGTGATCTTCTTCGCTTTTATGAGAAACGTATGAAGTTGATCCGATGATTTATAAGCCCGACGAGTACGTGCGCGCCTATAATACATGAATATAAATAGCTCACTATATATATATATATATATATATTTTTTTTCACCGATGAAAAAAATATTGAGAATAATTGCCGAGATAAATCAAGTAGGCATGATTTATTGTTATTTTTCTCGCTCAATATCCCTAGGTTTTCTTCATTAAAAAAAAATTCTATTTCGACATCTTGGTATATGACGATTTTATAGAAATATTTCACTCGCGCATGTAATTAAAAAAATGAAAATTCAACGTAATGTGCGTATATAAAAGCGGAATCTTTTGAACTATCAAAGGTTTATATATGGATTACAAAAGCGTCATATCAAGTTGCACAAAACTCGTTAAAATTCCGCCGGTCCGTCTGTTCTTGCGTCTGATGCACACAATGTGGAAATAATACGCTCGTGTAGATGGTGCGAGGGTGGGATTAGCTGGATATCTTATAAAAAAGATTAGGCAACTGTTCAAGCGGTTGTGATAACCTATAAATCTAGGATATCACATCCACCTTCCACGGCATGGGTGTAACCCAACGGACGCAATTAAGCTAATCCATCCATACCTTCCACTCGCCTCGTCATAACGAAGGGCTTCGGGCTTAAAATGCATATGTAACTTTGCCAAGGAATGAATCGGAGCACGCTGATGACCAGCAGCTCGTCAGATTCGTTGAAGACCCAGGCAAAGTTGAAAATATTATCATCAGACATCGTTAGATATCGCCATGTATGTGTATTATCGAGAGACATGGCAATACTCAAAAGAGCCCTTATAATAACAAGGGCTTTGATGCAGGTTTCCACATCACCCAGGAGGTACTGCATCCCGATGCGTTCCCATTGTTTTAGTAGTCGAAAATCGACAGTTTCAACTTGTGCAGAGTGTAGACATGTCTAGGGACCATTTACATAAATTCTAGCAATCGATTTAGCATGAATTATTGATTTAAAAGTTTATTTCGACTCTGGATCAAGGCAGGAAGGAAATATCGTATGACTGGTTTTGTTTTTAATGTCACCGTAAGATTCCGGAACTTGCAAAAAAACATGTTTGATTATATAAAAAAAAAAAAACCTTTGTCATGAAAAAGGGGAGATTTTCCATATTATAACACTTACAATTTTTTTTTATGTTTTTTGATTGCCTGAAAACTGGAGAACATTTTCATAACATGGTAGATAATGTGTGTGTGTGTGTGTGTGTTTTTTTTTTATAATAGAAAATATTTTTCATTCTGTCGAGAGATGGGATTTTAATTTCTTGTGTTTTCAAGTACTACTAAAAAATCCCTCTCGTCTCGAGTGTGAGTTCACAATGCTTCAATGAAGAGTCAGAAATGCTCAGAATAATTTTGTCGAGAGCTCAACACCATGTTTTCCACCAGAGAATTCTCTGCATGCATCACGTGTGTGTGTATGCACACATTCAGACACTTTTTCTGAAGCTGCGCGCTCTGGATCAATGAAAAAACGAGTGCGCGAGTGTTGAGCCGATATGTATAATTGCATTCCAATTATGCTGCGGTCAACTAATTACGGATCATTCCACGTGTGTTACCGCACGCCCAACTCCATATACGACCTTGCCTGATTCATGAATAAGTGGCTCTGAAAAAAAAAACTTTTCACATTTAATCCGGATAAATTTCTTTTTTCGGCCAGGAAAATATAGCTCAACTGAGAGCCTTGAAACTGAGCTACGACATTATTCAGGTTTAAAATCGTTATGTTAGTGGTATTTTGAGTTTGTTTTTTGAACGAGAGTTTATAAAATTTTTCATAGAAAGCATCATTTAAAGTGGAAAGCACTTTTTTAAATTTATCATATAGTTAGTGGCTTGTTAATAACTTTAAATAAATTAATTCTTCTTTTCCTCGAGTGATATTTTTCAAGAAAAACTAAAAAACACCTTTTTTTTTGTTTTTCGTTTTTTTTTGGAGGCTGGGGGTTCAGTTGGGCTAAAAGAATTTTCGGTCACCGTTGTGTCGAGGGCTTTTATGATATTTCGATTATATACGAGCATAATCATTTAACAAACTTTGAGAGAAGCTAAAATGGAATTATGACTGTATATAGAGAGGCAGAGCACTTAATACGCGTACATACTCTTCAGATTTATGTAGATTTATAGTGATATTTATATATCTATACGAGTATTTGCGTATATTCGAACACTCACTGGGACCTTTGACGAGAAGTTAGTAGCAATTTGTTTGCGAGTGCTGGATTTCGTCTTGAAACTCACACAAAACTTCTTGCCATAACTTTCAATGGCCATCAATTTCTCATGCAAACATCAATCACAGTGTTTCGCCTTTAAAAGAGTTCAATTCTATTATTTTCATTTCTCTATATACTTCTCTGAATGACTTTAACAATTGAGTTTTTATCCCTTAAAAATTTTACGATGGCTCAACTGAAGCGTAAAAGAAGAAGAAGAAAAAAAAACTCGGTGAAAATCCGCAGCCTGCTATATATGTACACGCAACAGCCACTGCAAGCAAGAGAGATGAGGCAAGTTTATATGCATGACGGGGATTTTGGTAAAGGCCTTAGCGTTTTATAGCTCGTTTTTCATGGGGTTATGTTTATGAGTAACCACCAGCCTCAGGCATACACCCGAAAAATTACCTTTTACCACATCAAACTTTAGGATTAATTTCAAAATTTTTTTTTATCATTAGCTAAAGGACATTTTCTTGTTATTCATCACATCATCATCAGCTTTACTGCCGACTCGGACAATTTTCTAATAAATTTCCACAAGCCAGTTGCTCAGATTAATTGATTGATATAGCTGATGAAATCAGTCGCTGCACTTTGATTAATTGAAACTTTTCGAGTGGAAGGCTATCATAACCTCCGGCGCACGTTGCCATCGATTTCCACCGGCGTTTTATAGGGCTCTAGGCCGTAATACAATTAGTCTAATTGCTCGCTATACTTACATTAGCCCTGAGAGCAAGTCTGATAGACTGTGGCCGAAGGCGACGTCGTCATTACGATCTTGTCTGCATGCAGAAACTCTCAAAGATCGTGTACCTCTCTGCTAAAGTTTCATTCTAGAATTCAGTGGCACATCGCTGAATTGCTTACTCGGTGCAAGCGACGCTTTTCTCAAGTACTCTGCCAACTTTAAGCTTGGAATTTACTTCATGGCTACTGAAATATCAAGTTTTTAAGTCATTGAAATAATTGACCGAATTAATTGTCACATTTATAGTAAGGGGAAAATTTTAATTTTAGATTTTCCTCGAGCTCATATTGCTGATGGCGTATACCATATGTTCCTGGCTTCTGCTTACCTTGAAATTTTTTTCCGGACTGCCGAAGCGTTCCCCAGGGTGTCGCCTTACTTGACTAGACGTAGAGAACCTCGCTGGGTTAGGGTAGCAGTTCAGATCTTGTCCTATTCGTCTGCAGTAAAATAAGCGAGAAGAAAAAATGACGAAAAAAGAAATTGCAACGAAGTTGAATTTTTCAAAATTTCTCTTTAAAAAAGTCTATTTTTACATGAAAAATGATTGATTTTTTTAATATACGTTTTTCTAGGAAAAATGTATTTTAAATTCAGAAGTGCTCCTGAATTAATTTTTCGATCGTTTTTTCTTTCGTTTAGTATATGTAGACAAAAATATATGTAAATGGAATTTAGGCATTGTCCTGTATGTAATAAACGTCCTGCCCACACTGGTTTTACGACGTGATACAATAGACGACAATATACAATATACTTCCGATGAAACCCGTATCGATAGTAAGCTTCCACCAGGCTGTTAGTATAATATCATGATTTATATTGACGTTTATTTACTTTTATTTCACTACAATCCGTTATTTTGTATCATCTCTGCCTTATCAACCTTCATTGTCGATAGTTCGCAGGAGAAAAAAGTAGGAAGCCGTCGTATTGAGTACCTGCACTAAAAAATAATATTGTCTCGCAGATAAATCTAGATAATCAGTACAATATTCTCACCATAATAAAAATATCAATTGAAACAACAGAAAAATTGCAAGCCGTAAGAACCAAGGGTTTCTGCTCCAACATGATCAAGATGGACGTCATAAATTTGCGGTGACAATTCCAATCTGCGGCGTACACAGCTCGGGCATATTTTTCACTCTGTCAAAGAAATAATTCCAGCTACTGCATCAAAAGTCTTCATATGCTTCAAGATGTACCTCTTCAGTCAAACTCGTTCCCGCCCATGAGTACATCAGCGTCTGAGCGAGCTTCAATAACATGTGAGTGAAGAACATCATCCCTCGTAACACTGATATGCTCTGAATCTGTCAATAATTACGACATTTTTACAGCAAACTCCACGACACTAATAAAAATACCTGTACCTGCGACAATTGGAACATTAAAGTGCACAAAATCACGGCGTTGGTTACCATAGTCCAAAGGACCATCGGCCCGTAGACCTTTTCAAGTATCGAGCGACACTCGAGAAGGATTTCATGCTGCTCGACGCACTCTCGCACAGCTTTTCGATAATTTTGCTGCTTCGAAATACGATGAGACATTTCTCGCAGTCTTCCGATCATTTGGAAAACATAGAGCGTGAAAAGTGAGTCGACCCCGCCGGTGATGCAGATGGCAGCGACGTTTGGCGACGACTCGCACAAATAATGAAGTTTATAGAGATATCCATTAGGCGAAATGTGCCACGGATATACGCCAGGATATACCAGAGGATACTTGACAGGCTGGATATGCTGAATGTGTTGATAAATGATAAACACGAGCGGTGTCACGACGTAGATTGTGCACGTGAAGGAAATTGTTCCCGTGAGAATCCACGAGAGGTATCGGAACATTGTCACGCCACTGAGCAGGTTGTCTGACAGATTTGGGTTGTTTAATAGGCCGTCAAAATGTGGGTCGAGCATTTGGTGGAGGTGTTTTAACCGTTGGCGGTTGATAATCATCCAGACAATCTTGAATGTTTTTTTTTTCAACACGTTCGAGAGACAAGTTAAAAAGTGTTTAACGCACGTTTGCGGTATGATCTTACCTTGAAAATCACCGTTAGAAAGGAAATTGTGATTCCCATACCTTTCGTGACAGCGGCCACGCTACTAAAGTGCGTTCGCACAAAGCCAATCATTGCGAGGGTGTTGATTGACGTTAGGGCTATTGTTGTATAGATGTAAAGCCTGTGCAAAAGCCCGGGATTCACGCTTGGCCAAAGGCCAACAATTACGAGTAAACGACGTATAGTACCACGGAAAGATGTATATTCTGATAGCTTACTCGCTTCCATGACGGTCATCAATTGTCCGCCTCGATAAGAAATGTATTTCAGTGACATTTCATAGAAATGATTGGACAGAGGAATAAGGATAAATAGATAAGTGGTACTTGTGATAACTAGCAGATAAATTGCCGGTGGTTTGTGATGACCGCTTTACATCGATCTGCCGATATTGATTCTGTTGCAAGCGCCAGTCGCAACATATTTTCAAAGTTACGTCTATCGCACCCTCCTCGTGGTTAAAGATGGTGAGTTTTTGTATCAATTTTTAAGTTTGACACAAAGCGTTTCAAGGTTTAAAATATATATTTATGTATTTCTTTTACTCAATATATGAATTAAATAATCACGCCTGCAGAGTTTGCAGTAGAAAATAGTAGGACACTGTAGTGTTGAGTACCTAAAAAAACATAATAATAACAAATTCGATTAAATCGAGTTTTAAAGCAGCTCACCGTTGAAAAAATTTGGACAGAGATAACAGAGAACCCATAGGCAGTTAGGACCAATGGCTTCTGCGTTAACATGATTAAAATTGATGACATAATTTCTTTCTTCCCAACCCAATCTGCTGCATACACTGCTCTCGAGTAATTTTCGCTTTCTGTAGTTAACTGAGTGCCTGCCCAGCCACACAGAAATGTTTGGGTCATTTTCGTGCTTACATATGCAGAAAATAGTATTATCTGCCCGATAGAAATGCGTTTTAACTGCGAAAACAATAGAGTGTTATTGTTATGAAATGCACAATTATGTATTCATATAGTACTTGTGAAAGTTGAAATAAACCGGCGCACAGAATGACGGCATTCGACAGTATCATCCAGAGAATGAGTGGGCCATAAATTCGCTGCAGAATATTTCGACACTTTAGAAGAATGGCATATTGGTCGACGCATTCGCGAATAAGAAGCTGTGAATTGACTTTTTCCGAGAGTTGCGACATGCGGTGGGTCAACTCCCGCAGCCTACCCATCATTTGAAACACGTACAACGTGTATAGAGGGTCGACGCTAGAAGTAATCGCAATGAGACTCACTGTTGCGCAACATTCGAAGACATAGTGGAATCTGTAAAGGAGGCCATTGGGCGGGATTGCCCAGGGGTATTTCGCCGCATAAGGGAGCAAGTATTTGATGTTTGCCACCTGATGCGTGCGCTGGTAGACGATGAAAATGATCGGTGCCACGATGTACACTGTTCCACTCAGTAGAACTAGCAGCGAGACTGCCCAGGACAAGCGGCGAAAGGCTGTTACTCCTCGGAGAATTGAGTTTTTCAACTCTGTCTTGTTCAGCAGCTCGCTGAAGTGTGGATCCAAGTTTTTGTGCAAGGTTCGAGTGTCCTCGCGGTAGATAATCATGCAAATCATCTATAAATAATGAGAATAAGCTCATAAATGCGTTGAAACAAATTTTTTTCTTCATTCCCTAGACGATCGTACGCGGTCTTTCTCGGTTTTGCAAAAGTCGGGCAGGCACTTTACATGATAGAGAGAGTCATTCAAATTTGGTTATTATTTAAAAACAATTAATAAACGCACTTTCGGCTAGAGAGAATGAAGAAAAATAGTGTACGACCATGGTCAGACACTTGAATATCTTGGTATACATGAAAAATTGATAGAAGAAAAAGTAACACGTAGTCTAGGGTTTTTTTTTGATTGTTTATTGCAGGAAGAATTGATGAGATAGACAAGATTTAGCGTTTAAATTTTACCTTCAAAGTCCCGGTGAAGTAGCTGACCATTATACTAGCACACTTTGTGACAAGAGCAATGTTTGTAATGTGCACTCTGACAAACCCGAGCATCGCCAAGGCAGTAATGACGTTGAGAGCGAGCTGTATGTAAGGTAGAATATTGTAGAATACACTAGACTTCTTAGTTGGATTAGTTGGATATCTTATAAATAAGATTAGGCAACTGTTCAAGCGGTTGTGATAACCTATAAATCTAGGATATCACATCCACCTTCCACGGCATGGGTGTAACCCAACGGACGCAATTAAGCTAATCCATCCATACCTTCCACTCGCCTCGTCATAACGGAGGGCTTCGGGCTTAAAATGCATATGTAACTTTACCAAGGAATGAATTGGAGCACGCTGATGACCAGCAGCTCGACAGATTCGTTGAAGACCCAGGCAAAGTTGAAAATATTATCATTACATCCACCTTCCACGGCATGGGTGTAACCCAACGGACGCAATTAAGCTAATCCATCCATACCTTCCACTCGCCTCGTCATAACGGAGGGCTTCGGGCTTAAAATGCATATGTAACTTTACCAAGGAATGAATCGGAGCACGCTGATGACCAGCAGCTCGGCAGATTCGTTGAAGACCCAGGCAAAGTTGAAAATATTATCATCAGACATCGTTAGATATCGCCATGTATTTATATTATCAAAAGCCATGACGATACTCAAACTACTTTACCAAGGAATGAATTGGAGCACGCTGATGACCAGCAGCTCGACAGATTCGTTGAAGACCCAGGCAAAGTTGAAAATATTATCATCAGACATCGTTAGATATCGCCATGTATTTATATTATCAAAAGCCATGACGATACTCAAACGAGCCGCCCATGTTACTATTATTATCAACAGGGACCAATGATCAGACGCCAATTATCAGACGGCCAGAGTCCGAGCCACAAAAGCAAAAGTCTGATAATTTTGCGGTACAAGAGATATTCTGGTACTTTGTGGTTATGCATTTTAAACTATGAGTTGTTGCAAATCATATGAAAAACCGGGGAATAGGAGAAAGATAATTCTTTAATCGATTCTATGATGGGAGAATGATTGTGATCGCTGTGATTACTCATCGATTGAGAGAATCTCAGTGGGGGTTGCCAAGTAAGTACTGATGGTTATAGTAACTCGTCATCCGCTCGATATGTATGCAATAAACGCTTTAAACTTCTTCACTGTTGTGTTACACTTGAAATCATGTATTTTCAAGTGATATTAATTTTTTTATTGTTATATATTCAATTTTCGTGGATGTTTCGTAAAAGTACAAAGTAAGACAATGTTGTATTTAAAACCTAAAGTATAAATGTGTAATTTAATTGAAAAATGTACAGTAGATCGAAATGTTTTGCTCACCATTAGAAAAACGTCGACGGACACTGTGGAAAAATTGCAGGCTGTCAAAACGAGTGGTCTCTGTGTGATCATTATTAGGATGCAAGACATGAAATTTCTATTTGAACTCCAATCAGATGTGTATAGAGCCTTGGTATAATTTTCACTCTCTTCTGTCAAGCACGTACCGGACCACGCGTACATCAAAGTTTGCGCGAGCTTCAGAATCATGTACGTAGCAAACATTATCACTCTTCCTATAGAAATACTTTTTATCTGTTAATCAATTGTGACAACATAAGTTTCAATTTTTTTAGCTACAGAAATCTGCCAGTGAAAGTGTATATGTTTGCTCAAACAGTGAAAAAGTTCGCGGTGACGCGGACATGTGCAATGTGCAGAATTTATGATACTTTTTTTTTTGGTTATTAACTATTTTATGTATTTTACCTGAGTAAACTGAAATGTTATGCTGCATAGAATGATCGCATTTGTCACCATAATCCACAAGATCATCGGGCCGTAAACTTTTTGCAGAAGATCACAGCACCTGATGAGTGTTTCATGCTCCTCAACGCACTTTCGTACAGCAAGTCGATAATTTTCTGGATCAGCGTTTACAATACGGAACGACATGGCACGAAATTGTCCCATCATCTGGAAGATATGAAGAGTAAAAAGCGAGTCTACACCGGCTGTTACGCAGATCAGCGCAATATTTGGAATCGATTCACAGAGGTAATGAAGTTTGTAGAGTAGTCCGTTTGGTGTAATTTGCCAGGGATAAATTCCTGGATAGACAAGAATATACTTGATCGGGCGGATGTGGTGGAAATGCTGGTATACTGTAAAAATCAGTGGAGTAAGCACGTAAATGCCACAAGTCAGACAAATAAAGAACGTAAGAGTCCACGCCATTCGTCGAAATGTTGTTAAGCCATTTAACAAATTTTTTGACAGACTCAAATCTTGAAGCAGTTTATCAAAGTGAAGATCAAGCATCTGATGCAGTTCGTACACTCTTTGACGATTTAATATCATCCAAAATATCTATAACGAAATGGTAAGATTATTGAAACAAAAAATTACTTGAAGATTTCATGAATTCTTCTCGATTTTTCAGAAAGTCTACATTGTCACCTTCAAAATCACAGTCACAAAGCTTATCATTATGCCCATGCCCTTTGTGACAGCTACCACGTTGGTTAAATGCTTTCGGATAAAGCCAATCATGCCAATTGTAGTGATGGTGCACATGCAGACCATCGCATAGACAAAGAGACGTCGCGCCAAGCTCGGCTGTTCATTTGGGCACAGACCGATGATTCGCAACAGCAATTTCGTCGTGTCGCGATATGCCAAGTACATTGATATTTTCTCAGACATAGTATAGCCAGTGGAAAATGTCAAATTGCCGGTAATGGAATAAGAAGTAATGCGGTGATAGATGATGTATGAAAATTGGTCTGCAACTTGCGACGTCGCTTAGAGGTGGCTATCTACAAGTGATTACCTCTGCCAATCACCCGCTCGTATCGATCGACAATATCTTGATGCTACACTACGGAAGGGTGAGTTGAATTTATATTATTCTAAGGGTTACTTTATGCGCTCCAACGATTTTTTTCTATCCTGTGTCTTTCAATTTTTATGTTTTGATATTTACATTTTGCAATATGCCTTTTTATTAAAAGAAGTTTCAAGTTGAATTCGGGTAAATCATGTTTTTATAGACTTTAGATGTGCGGGATTAAACAAGTGCCGAAGTTGGCTGTTACTCAGTTTTCTTTTTGACGGTCTAATCTTCATGGATAGTACGTAGTAAAAAAAAATAAGACGCCGATGTATTCAATACCTGTAAAAAAAATAATTCTCAAAAATCAACGATTAACTATTGAGTTTTTGAGGAACTAACCATCGCAAAAATATCTATAGAAACTGTTGAAAATTTACAAGCGGTCAGATTGATTGGTTTTTGTGCTAGCATAATGAGAATAGAGGTCATAAATTCTTTGTTTGAATACCAGTTTGCTGCATATATAGCTCGTCTGTAATTTTCGCTCTATTGAAAAGGATACAGTGTGCAATATCAAGTTGACACTCGTGTATACGACAAGTTACCTCTTCAGTTATGCAAGATCCAACTAATGCATACGTGTATGTTTGCGTTAATTTCAGTATAATATACGTTCCAAACAGCGTACCCTGAAATATTGATATACTCCGCATCTGTGAATAAAAACAAAATTTTTCACATTGATTAAAATTTGTTTTTATAGCCAACAAACCTGAGAAACCTGAAATATCAGACTGCAGAGGACGACAGCATTTGTCAAAATAATCCAAATGACAACGGGCCCATAAATTGCCTGGAGAATGTCCCGAGATTTCATGATAACCGTGTGCTGCTGCACACACTGGCGAATAACAAGTTTGTAGTCATCTTTGGAAAAACGAATTCGATGGGACATCTCGCGGAATTGGGCCAGGAGTTGGAATGCATAAAGTGTGAAAAGCGAGTCGGCGCCTGGTGTGATACAGATGAGGGGCATGCATGCCATGCTCTCGTAGAAATAGTGGATCTTGTACAGCAAGCCATTGGGTGGAATATCCCACGGATAAATACCGGGAAACACCAAAATATACCGCACAGGTTGAACACCGTGTCGATGCTGCTGCGCGATGAAGATGAGCGGTATGACAACGTAGACAAAACAGGGAATGACAGTAAAAACCATCAATATCAACGCGAGACGTCGAAAGGTGGTGGCACCCCTTGCAATCTCTTGCGACAATGTTGGATCTTTCAAGAGATTGTTAAAGTGCGTGTCCAGCAAGTGGTGGAGCTCCATCAGGCTCTCACGATTGATATTCAAGCACAAAATCTTCAAGTTTATAGGTAATCACTGAATTATTTCCCTCTGTGATATTTTCTGTTTTATTACCTTCAGGATGACTGACAAGAAGCTCGTCATGATGCTCATACCCTTGGTCACGAGTCTGACATCGGTAAAGTTCACCTGCACGTAGCGACTGATGGCTAAAACCGTGCCAAAACTTAGGAATAACTGTACGTAAGGTAGCAAGCGATACAAGTAATTTATTTTTTCGCTCGGCCATAGGCCAGTTACCCGCAACAATCGCTTGGTGGTTTCCCGGAAGGCCACGTACTCTGACACATTGTTGGAAAGCATTGTATAATTCTATGATTGATTATATGATTGATGGGGAAAATTGACGATGGAATTGCGCTCGCAGAGTCTTTGATTCTTAATGCACTAGAGGGGAGCTCTTGCAGGTAGTAATTTAGCAATTTGTTCAATCCGTTATTGGAAAAATTGATCTGAGGCTAGGTACTGTATGTCCGTGGCTTCATTACATCGATTGGCAATGCGTGGAGGGTAGAGGAGACTTTAGTTCAATTTGAAGCCTCGAAGAAACATTCTGACTATTTTAAAATTATTTTCACGTCGGATTAGTTGGATATGAATTTTAAAAACTTCGTTGTCAACTGCGCCGTCAATTTTATTGTGAGTTTCAGGTCGATACATTGTTGATCATTTCGAAACGTCTTGAAATTATGAAATGGCTTGTAGTAAAAAAAAGTACGAGGCCGTTGTGTTCAATACCTGGAACGAATGATGGTTATTCGTTATTGCGTTGATTTTTTTTTAAATTGAGTATAGTAACCATGACGAAAATGTCGATGGACACAGTAGAAAATTTGCAGGCAGTCAGAGTGAGCGGTTTTTGGGCTAACATTATCGCGATTGATGCTCGGATACACTTTTTCGAACACCAATTACTGAAGTAAATAGCTTGTCTATAATTTTCGCTCTGTTAAAAATACACCTTTTAGAATTCCCTCTGACATTCGTAATTTGTGTGTCTCGGCTTACCTCCGCAGTTAGCTGTGATGCACTCCAAGTATACATAAACGTTTGGATGATTTTTAGTGAAATGTAGGTAGCCAGAAGTGTTCCTCGGAATACAGATATACTCTGCATCTGTTAATTATAAAAAAATCCAGGATATATTTTTTAAGTAATTGTGAAAATGCATCTAAAGAAAAATAACTTTGAATACTAAGATTATAATCTCTAAGTTTTTTTTTTAAATCTACCGAAATTCAGTGAAGATACATCGAAAGTTTTCATTTTATAAATAATAATTTTTACAATATTTTTTACAGATTTTTATGGGGAAAAACACACCTGAGAAACTTGGAAAATCAGACTGCAGAGTATAACAGCATTTGTCAACATAATCCAAATGAAAACGGGTCCATAGATTGTCTCAAGAATGTCCTGAGATTTCATGATAACCGTGTGTTGCTGGACACACTGGCGAATAACAAGTTTGTAGTCATCTTTGGAAAAACGAATGCGATGGGACATCTCGCGGAACTGGCCTATTATTTGAAAAACATAGAGCGTGAAAAGCGAGTCGACGCCGGCGGTGATGCACAGAAGAGTCATGTTTGCAGCGGTTTCGTAGAGAAAATGGATCTTGTACAACAGTCCATTGGGTGAAATGTTCCACGGGTATATCCCGGGAAACACAAGACTGTATTTGATAGGCTGAATGTGCTGTCGATACTGCTGGATGATGGAGACGGGCGGGGTGATAATGAAGATGATGCAGGCCACGCTCGCCAATCCCACGAGCACCAAGGACAGCTGCCGAAAAGGACGAATTCCTTCCAAGACAATTCTCTCAAGTTGCGGATCGCCTAGCAAGGTGAGAAAATGTTCATCCAACATTCGATGGAGTTCCATCAATTTTTCGCGATTGATATTCATGCAGGATATCTGCAAGTCAGTATGCAAACTAGTTATTGATCATGTTGGTAGTTGGATACCATCTTATACCTTCAATATAACTGATAAAAAAGATGTCATGATGCTCATGCCACTGGTAACAAGTCTGACACTGGTGAAATTCACTTGTACGAAGCGACTGGTAGCTATAACTATTCCTAAACTCAAGAAAATCTGTGTGTAAGGCAATAATCGGTAGAGGGAATTAAGTTCCTGGCTTGGCCACAAACCCACAACCGCCAATAATCGCTTGGTCGTCTCGCGGAAACTCAAGTACTCGGACTTTTCGGCGCTCGGCATTTTCAGCAGTAATTGCATCTATGGCAGCCAAGTTGTGAGTCATAGGGTATTATTGCGACAATAACCGGGTAGTAGAAAATTTCCGATGCTATAGAAGGGTAGTAATTTCGAGAAATCAAAAATAAAATGCTTTGTGATTAGGAATAATTTCGTCATATCGATTTGACAATTGTTTTTTATTCGGCGGCGGGAGCTCAGTTTCAGTTTGACTGACTGTCTGAATGGAATCAATTGTCAAAGCACCTAATTTTTATCTATTTAAAAATTCAAAATTTTAAGCAAGTGTAGATTTTTATTTAACATCTATATATAGAGTATAGAAAATTTTTTGAATTAGTTGTGATAGATAAAGTTTATGTTAATCTATTTCTGCATTTGCTCTTGTCTTTATCGAGTAAATTCTTCAACCGACTTACCGGGGGAAACTCTTAAAATTACTCATTATGCACTGCCTGGAGTAGAAAAAAATACGAAACCGCTGTATTCAATACCTGAAAATAGTAAATCTATTTGTGAGTAACATTTTATTATCCAATTAATCTACTCAAATACTAACCATTGAGAAAATATCAATGGAAACTGTTGAGAATTTACAAGCAGTCAAAGTCAGTGGCTTGGGCGAGAGCATAATCAAAATAGACGTCATATACTGGCTATTCTTATACCATTTACTGCTGTACACCGCCGTTTTGTACTCTTCTGTCTGCGTATTTCAAAATAATGCGTATTTCAATTTAAGGCAACTTGACATTCTAAAAAAGTACCTCTTCGATCAAACAAGATCCGGCCCACGAGTACATGAAAGTCTGAACTAACTTGAGCATCGTGTATGCAGTCAGAAAAGTAACTCGAAACACCGAAACATGCCTCATCTATTCCATATCATTTACTCACATAAATCATCAAAGAGAAGCTATTAAAAAAAGACAATAATGCATACTTGCGTCAACTGAAACATCACACTGCATAGAACCACCGCATTGGTAAGCATGACCCAGAGGACGACAGGTCCGTAAATCTTGTCAAGGATATCTCTCGACTTGATTAGAGTTTCATGCTGCAAAATACAGTTGCGTATTACCCGTTTAACGTCATGCTTCTCATAATCCAAGTGGCTAATCTGATAAGCCATTTGCCGCAGTCGACCCATCATTTGAAAAATGTAGAGAGTAAAGAGAGAATCTGCACCGGCCGTGACACAAGTCAGGCAAACATTGGCCGCAGTTTCGAAGGCATAATGAAGTTTGTACAGCAGCCCATTGCCCGGGATTTTCCAGGGGTAAGCGCCCGGGAAGATGAGGATGTACTTGACCGGCTGGATCTTCTGGTGATGCTGCTGAATGACGTACACCAAGGGAATAACGACGTACGTGACCGAAGCAAGCACTAGAAATATTGTCAGCAGACTCGAGAGGTATCGGAAGGCTGCTGCCCGATTTAAAACCACGCGGGACAGCTGCGGATCGTTCAACAATGTCGAAAAGTGCACGTCGAGCATCTCGTGAAGTTGCACCAACTCTCTGTGATGGCTGATTATGCACACGACCTTTAAACCAAGCCCATACTGTCAGTCTGCCAGATGCAGTTGGCACTTTTTACCTTCACTGTGACAGATGAAAAGCTTGTCATGACGCTCATGCCTTTGGTGACGAGCGCGACACTATTCAAATGTTGGCGAACGTACCCGCCAATTCCAAAGGCCATTCCTAAACTCAATAGTATGGATACATAGGGTAAAACACGATAGAAATGACTTGGCTTCTGATGTGGCCAGAGACCGGCGAAACCGGCAAGTCGCTTAGTATTTTCGCGAAATGTCAGGTACTCTGACATACACTTTTTGTCAAATATTGATTCCTTGGGGATATCCGAGGAATACATTGCTTCTGATTGAGCAAAAGAGGCTCAGATAGTACGCGTAATAGGGTGAAATTGTTGCACGGGGGGTGGGAAAGGTGATTGTCTGTAATGCGAAAGCCCATGCATGCATTTGTCGGGTCATTACATCGATCCAACGAGATATCCAACTAGTCGACGTTAGTTTCTTTCAAATTGTCTGTATGATCGGGTGGTGTAGTGCAGTTTTACGAGTGTTTTCATGATGTCAGAGAGCGATGGTTGATGTGTTAATATTTGTTTATGAGGTTTATACTAATTTTCAACTATCTTACATTGCTGAACGTCAACTTGCAACAAGGTACTTTTAATGGAGAATAGTAATACTATCATTTAGTCGGTGTCCTGCATTGTTTTTAGTAGAAAATAGTAGGAAAGTGTCGTGTTGAGCACCTAGAAGAAATATTTTTCTTCATCATCATGGCATGATTGCATATAACTTTCAGCATATAATACTTACCTTTGTAAAAATATCAAGTGAAACGTATGAAAACTTGCAGGCAGTCAAAATCATACTTTTTTGCGTGAGCATGATTAAAATAGAGGTCGTTAAACTTTTATTATCATACCAACTTGTGCTGTACAAAGAGTTTTTATAATTTTCACTCTGTAAGAAATACTTTGATGTATTATAGGAGAAAATTGGTCATCGTAAGTTATACCTCTTCAGTTAAAATACTCCCACTCCATGCGTACATCATCGTTTCGGTTAGTATTGTTATGAAATACATGGCAAACATGACTAGCCGTCCTATCGATACACTTTTCATCTGTCAAAAATTTTGTCAGAGTCATAGCCCGGTTTTATATAGAACAAACGTACCTGAGATATTTGAAACATGACTCCGCAGAGAATTAGGGCATTGGTGACCATTACCCACAAAATCATCGGACCGTAAACCTCCTCTAAAAGCTCTCGACACTCGATGAGAGTCTTGTACTGTTCCACGCACTCGCGAATGGCAATTTTGCAATGCTTCTCATCCTCATCAATGTGCTGCATCACTCGATGCGACATTTCACGCATCTGCCCAATCATTTGAAAAGTATGAAGGGTGAACAGAGCGTCAACACCAATGGTCACGCAGATGAGTGGAATGTTGGGAATTAATTCGCCAATGAAGAGAAGCTTGCATCCGATGCCAGCGGTGGTTGAAACGTCCCAAGGGTAAATTGCAGGGTGCATGTACAAATACTGTACCGGTTTGATTTGTTGGAGATGTTGGTAAACAATAAACGCCAGGGGGGTAACTGTGTAGACAATCATTGACGCACACATGAAGGTTGTAAGCACCCAAGTCATACGCCGGAAGCTGCCAACTCCGCTCAGGAGATTACTCGGCAGAGTTGGTCGGGTTAGTAGTTCGTGAAAGTGTGGATCGAGCATTCGATGAAGTTTCGACACATTCTCGCGCTTTACGAGCATCCAGGTGAACTTGGCGGGTCAGAGCGTTGTTAGCTGTTTGCTTAGAATTATCAAACACGCGTCTTACCTTTAGAAAGGTTGTTGTGTAACTCATTAAAACACTTATACCGAGAGCAACGGCAGGTACATTGGTCATATTTGCTATGAGAAAGCAAATGATTGCTGCTATTAGACCTAGCGTTACAATCAGTTGCACGTAAATGAGAAGACGAAGCGATAGACTGAGCGGTTCACTTGACGGCCACAAGCCTACGACCAGTAGTATTCGCTTAATTGTTTCTCGATAAATCTCGTATTCCGACAATTGATTGTGAGTCATGTCTGAAACTACTTTGTAGTGAGAGTGAATAAAACTGTCGCCGGTGCCAGAGGAGGTTCATCGGCTATTTTGTAATCATCATTTTATGGAATTATTGAGTGTAGGAAAATTGCCCATAGACTTTATCGATCGTGAGAGACTAGGGTAGGGTTTCCGTATCTGATGTTACAAGGGTATATTCAGTTATACAATGTATTCTGCAATGTGAAGTGGTTTCAAGTGAAATCGGGACATTTAATTTTATTTCAAAAGTTTCAAATTAATACAATTATTTTTTCACGCGTGTTGGTCAGTAAAATAGTATTCTCTGCGTTGACATCTTGGTTTTTGCTCGCATTCGTCGAGTAGTGCTCGAGTATTTAAGATGCACATTCGACAAACTCGAGTTTAGGCGCATGTACTGTCGAAACCGCGAAAAGGCATGAACTTTGAAGTTGTTTTTCAAGTTGGTGAGGTATCTAGTGACTAATATGTTCACAATATGTTTCAAAAAATTTGACTCCCTGACGCAGGATTTTAAAAGATTTTTTTTTTACTTTTGAAAACATTTTAATTTTTATTTAACACGTATTATTCGTTGAAATGAAGTACTGCAGTGTGTATTAGCCGAGTGCTTAGGTACTTGATATATTGTTAAACACGTTTTAAATAGTTCGCAGTAGAAAATAGTATGACATTGCTGCATTGAGAACCTAAAAAAATTGTTTCTTCTATTGTCATGATGGTTTGTCAATTTTCATTGCACTGACCTTTGTGCAAATATGCACTGAGACTTGTGAAAATTTGCAGGCGGTCAAAATCATTGATCTTTGTCCAAGCATCATCAAAACAAAAATGGTTAAATCCTTATTGTGCTGCCAGTTTGCACTGTATAGCGCATTTCTGTAATGTTCCCCCTGTTGAAAGTTGCCATGTCAATTTCCATTAAACCGATAAATATAATCATAACAATTCACCTCTTCTGTCAAAATAGTGCCACTCCAAGCGAACATTGAAGTTTCGGTGAATATTGTAATGAAATACGTTCCATAAAGCATTATTCGTTCTACTGGTAGACTCGTCATCTGCCAATAATTTCGATATTAGCAAACTGGGTCAATACCGCTTATTATACGAATACAAACATACTTGGGATATTTGAAACATAAGTGAGCAGAGGATAAAGCCATTGACCAATATCATCCACAATATTACTGGGCCGTATACTTCATCCAAAAGGTCGCGACATTCAACTAGAATTTCATACTGATCTACACATTGCCGAATAGCAATCCTGTAGTCCTTCTCCTCGTCCATGTGCGTCACGCGATGTGACAGTTCTCGCATTTGACAAACCATTTGCAGAACGTGAAGGGTAAAGAGCGAATTGACGCCAATGGCGACGCACGTCAGTGGGAAATGTGGAATGAATTCGAAGATAAATAGGAGCTTGTAACCAAAACCACTGCCGGAAACATGCCAGGGATAAACAGCGGGATGGATGTAAATGTATTCTACAGGGTTGATTTGATTCTGATGTTGGTGAACCATAAAAACGAGCGGACATGATGCGTAAATGACAATTGTCGTGCACAAACCTCCGGCAAATAGCCACGCAAGGTGTCGAACGATAACGATGCCTTTTAACAGATCGGTTGGCCTATTTGGACGGTTTAACAGCTCAACAATGTGCGGATCGAGCATTCGATGGAGTTTCGATACATTCTCGCGGTTTATATGCATCCAGATGAGCTTGGAAGGTGAGAAACGTTGTATGATGAGATTTTAGCTAGCAAGAGTAAGCCTTACCTTGACAAAGGCTGTTACAAAGCTCATTAGAGAACTTATGGCTATTGTGGCCGCTGCCACGTTGTTGATGTTTGTAGCCAGGAAGCAAACCATCGCTACTATGAGTGCAAGTAGTTGGGCCAATTGCACGCCCACGAAAAAACGACACAGAAGCGATGGCGGTTTGCCTGGCCATAATCCGACTGGGGTTAATAGTCGCTTGATAGTCTGTCGATAAACTCTGTATTCTGATAATTCTGTATGAGGCATGCCGAAGCGGCAGTTTGCGTGATGTGTAAAGGAAGAAAATGGTTAATAGAGAATATTGTCTGCGGTGGTGGAGGAAAAATAGGAGGAGGAAGACGATTGCTACTATGCAATCATTTCTAAGCAGCAGGAAAATTGCTTGGAGTAGACGTGATTGCCTTTACATTTGTATCGATCTTGACGAGTGACTGTCGCATACGGGGGTGCAGTAGCAAGTCCGAGTAGAAATATTGCTATCAAGTAGCATATTCATTTGCCATAAGGTTATAAGTTCGAGACATTGTAGTGCACACCCCTTTTGCGACGCAGTATGTGCTCTGCACTCGACCACTTCATATCCAACTAATATCTGCAGGTAAAATAGCATTGTACTCTAGTTGGATATCTCGTTTTTTTTCTATTGACACTTGAATCTTTATTTTTTATTTTATATGCCATCACAACCTCTTGTATTTTTTTGGAGTGAATAATTCTTCGATATAAACGCTATTTTTTTTTCTTTTTTGGATACAAACAGCGTGATTTATTTCGAATGTTGCTGAGAAATATTTTTTCAAATCATGACAACATTAGTAAAATGGCGATATGTAAAAATTTTTACTTACTGCACTCCTGACGACGTTCACATTGAGTGAAAAGCCGGGAAGAACTGTCAGTTTATATAGGAAAGTCCGGTAAGCTTGGCTTTATCCATCAGTCGTTTCTGGGTTTTCAATCAGTCTAGATGTCAAGGCCCACAGTGAGTAGGAGTAAAACGTTTTTATATTTTTATTTTTATAAATTTTGCACTCTTCTTATGCAAAGTTTATTTTATTAATAATTTACGCTATAATAAACTACCGCTAGGTATAATGCATTTTAACTTTTAACAGAGTTTTTTTGTACCAAGTATGGTTAGTTTTAAACATCGTTTTGAATCGCTCGCAGCAGAAAATAGTACGACATTGCTGTATTGATGACCTAAAAAATTTTTTTTCTCATAAACTATAATCAAACACAATTTTTAAAGCACTATAATAACCTTTGTGAAAATGTGCACCGATACTTGTGAAAATTTACAGGCAGTCAAGATCAATGATCTCTGCATGAGCATCATCAAAACAAAACTGTTTAAATCCTTGCTGCTGTACCAATTTGTACTATATAGAGCATTTCTGTAGAGTTCTCCCTGTCGAAAAATGGCAATTTTTATTGTCCATCAACTCAACATGAATTACCCTAATTCACCTCCTCAGTTAAAATAGTACCGCTCCAAGCAAACATCAAAGTTTCAGTTAAAATAACCAGAAAATATATTGTATAAAGCACTAGCTTCTGTACTGGCATGCTCTTCATCTGTCGAGAATTGTCATTTCAACATGTTTCATTGACTATATAGATTCTTATACAACTCACTTGCGATATCTGAAACATTACGCTGCAGAGAATGAGACCATTGATGAGTATCATCCACAGGACTACCGGCCCATAAACTTTATCCAGAAGATCACGGCATTGCATGAGCTCTTGGTACTGATCAACACATTGGCGAATGACAATCCTAGTGTCGCTCTGGTAGTCAATGTGCATCACGCGATGCGACATTTCACGCAGTTGACCCACCATTTGGAAGACGTGAAGGGTAAACAGAGCATTAATGCCAATGTCAACACAAGCCAGTGCGAGATGTGGAACAAGTTCGTAGAGAAAAAGAAATGGAAAACCATTTGCCGAAATGGACCAGGGATAAATTGCCGGATGGATGTAGATGTATTGTACAGGTTTTATTTGATTTTGATACTGATAAACGAGGAACACCAGAGGACTGGATGTGTATAAAAGTATTGACACGCACAAACCCCCTGCGAATAACCAGTTTAGATGTCTAAAGATGACGATGCCTTTCAGTAGATTGGTCGGTTTTGTCGGACGCTCTAGCAGCTCGACAATGTGCGGATCGAGCGTTTGATGAAGTTTTGATACATTGCCGCGGTTAACAAGCATCCAGATGAACTTGAATGGGAAGAAACGTCGTTGCATGAGGTGATTTTAACAAGAGCATGTGTTTTACCTTGACAAAGACTGTTACAAAGCTCATTAGAGAACTTACGACTATTGTCATGGCTGCCACATTGGTTAGATTTGTCACCAAGAAGCAAAGCATCGCCACTATTGTCGCGGCGAGTATGATCAATTGCACGCCCACGAAAAAACGACACAGAAGCGATGGTGGTTTGCCTGGCCATAATCCAACAATTTTTAATAGTCGCTTGATAGTCTGTCGATAAATTCTGTACTCTGATAATTCTGTATGGGGCATGGCCGATGCAGTAGCTTGCCGAGCAAAAGGGTGGAAAGTGATAAGTGGGGGATTTTCCCTCGTATAAACGGAAATCACAGTCTATTATAGGCAATCATCATTTGCCAGTGGAGTTATTGGAAATGTAAGAAAATTGCCGATTGTTAGACATTGTGTCTAGATTGTATGTATCGATCTTCCGCGCGGTTAGGGTGGGATAAAGGTGAATGCTAAAGCTTCATCAGTTTACTTCTGATGACAGAAACTTGGAAAACCATTCGTTCAAATGTAAATTAAATTTTTATTAAGATATCCAGCTGTCGACTTTCCGTTTCGAACAGTGATTCATTAAGGAATATTTCTTTTTTTCATTTTTATTCTATTTTTTTTTCAACTATTATACAGAGCTAAATAGACCGTCGGTTGTGTGACGTACCAAGAAAATTTAATCGTTGATAGTTCTTAATAAAAAGTAGTATGACACCGCGGTATTCAGGACCTGTAGAAAAAAAAATTGTGTCAGAGTTATAATTATAAAAACTTGCTTATTATTTCTAATAATTACAAACCTTTGTTAGTATATCAATTGACACATGTGAAAATTTACATGCAGTTAAGATAATTGTTTTTTGCATAAGCATAATTAAAACAAAAGTTTTAAAATCTTTACTAGCATGCCAATTAGAGCTATACAAAGCTTCCGTGTAATATTCACTCTGTCGTGGGAGAATACTCTGATAAATTATCCGTCATTAGTTATTCTAGTAAATTACCTCTTCTGTCAACATTGTCCCACTCCATGCAAACATCAAAGTTTCCGTTAGTATGACCAAGAAATAAATGGCAAACAGTACTATGTGTCCAAATGGCAAACTTTTCATCTGCCAACAGGATCAACCATCATCGGTTCAAGATATTCATCAATTACTACATACCTGGAATATTTGAAACATCAAGCCACAGAGGATGAGACCATTGGTGACCATTACCCACAAAATCATCGGACCGTAAACCTCGTCCAGCAGTTCTCGACACTGTATCAGAACCTCGAACTGATCCACACACTGTCGAATGGCAATCCTGTAGTCCTTCTCCTCGTCCATATGTAGCACGCGATGTGACAGCTCTCGCATTTGACCGATGATTTGAAAAACATGGAGGGTGAATAGTGCATTAACGCCAATAGTCACGCAAGCGAGCGAGAAATGCGGCGTGAGTTCGCAGATAAAGAGGAGCTTGTACCCGAAACCATCGGTAGAAACTTTGTAGGGGTAAATTGCCGGGTGCATGTTTATGTACTGGACAGGCCTGATCTGATTGCGATACTGCTGGAGCATAAATACCAGCGGGCTTGATGCGTAAATTGCGATTGACACGCACATAAAGATGGCAAATAGCCAGGTCATGCGTCTGAAGATGAAGACGCCCTTCAGGAGATTAGTTGGCTTACTTGAGCAGTTTAGCAGTTTGATAAAATGTGGATCGAGCAGTTCATGGAGTTTCGACACATTCTCACGGTTCATAAGCATCCAGATAAACTTGCGTGGTTAAAAACGTTAGATGAGTGTTGGCAATTCTTCTTCATTTCCGTGTCTTACCTTTAAAAATGTCGATAGCAAGCCTGTTAGAGCACTCGAGGCTACTGTCACTGCTGCCACGTTGGTGATGTTGACCACCAGGAAGCAAACGATTGCCAGAATAATGCTGACTAAGACTATCAACTGCACGCAGATGAAGAAACGACAGGTTAGACTTGGTGACTCGCCGGGCCACAGTCCTACAAGCGCAAGTAGGCGCTTGATTGTTTCTCGATAAACCTCGTATTCTGACAATTGCGACATGCTTGATGATAGCGTCCGCAAAGAGCGAGGGTGGAATAGCGCCTTGGTGGCTCTAGCCATCGTAATTCGCTGTCATTACCCTTTAGCTACCATTATTGATGGTAAGAAAATTGCCCGCCGTTAGTGGTCAGCCTTTATGCCTTTTATATCGATCGGGTAATGATGAAAAAAAAAAAAAAAATAAATAACTGCAGGCTCTCAGAGCGAATTTCGCTGACGACTGCTTGAGATTCGGATGTGAATTTTGTTTAAGGAAAAATTATTTGTTTTTATATTATTTATCAGTTAAAGTGGCACAATGGGTGATGATATTGCTCAATTATAACCCTCGATTGATGCTGCATGGCTTCTCTATTGATGCTGGATGGCCCGTAAGAGGAAAAAGTACGAAACAGTGGTATTTAATACCTACGCATTGAATAATTCATTTTTTAAACATTAAATCGTATAATTTTCTTCGTGAATATGCTTACCATTATGAAAATGTCGATTGAGACGACGGAAAAATTGCAGGCCGTTAAAATGAGAGGTCTTTGCTCAAGCATGATTAAGACAGACGTCATAAATTTTCTATTTGAATTCCATTCAGCGGCGTATACAGCTCGGGCATACTTTTCACTCTGTAACCGGCATATCTTCAAGTTTGTATCATTTCTTTTTTACCTTTTTCTTTCTCACTTCATCAGTTAGGTATGTCCCAGCTAAAGGGTACATGAGAGTTTGCGTCAATTTCAGCCCCAAGTACGTGGAAAACATTATTACTCGGCCAATTGACATAGTTTTCATCTATCAAATAATTTTTCCACTTTTTAGACAATCAAAATCTAATTATACCTAATTGTAACTCGAAGAAATCACGAGTGTGGGATGTTTTCTTTATCCTTAAAAACTTTTTAAACACATTACCTGAGACAGTTGGAACATCAAGCTGCAAAGAATAATGGCATTTGTTACCATAATCCACAATATCATTGGTCCATAAACTTTTTCGACAATGTCCCGACACTCGATAAGTGTCTCATGCTGTGACACGCATTCTCGCACGGTCTTTTTATAATTGCTGTCCCGATCAATGTGCAAAATACAGTACGACATGTCGCGCAAGCGACCGATCATCTGAAAGACATGAAGTATAAACAGTGAATCGACACCGGCAGTCACGCACAGCAAGGCGATATTTGGCGTGGCTTCGGAGATGTAATGGAGTTTGTACAAAAATCCATTGGGAGTGATTTCCCACGGATAAATCGCTGGATAAACGAGGATATACTTGATGTTCTCAACGTGGTGCAGATGCTGGTAGACGACAAAAACCAGCGGCATGAATATGTACAGACTGGCAGCCACGCCAGTCAGTGCCGTGAGTATGAGCGACAGCCGACGAAACGTAGTTACACCTTCCAAAATAATTTCCGACTGGTTGGGTCGATCGAGAAAGCCCATGAAGCACGGATCCAACATTTGATGCAGCTTAGTCACGCGCTCGCGGTTCAGAAACATCCATGACAACTGAAATAATCCAAGAATTGCGAAATTTTTTAGACTTGCAACGCTGGTAGGCTTATTACCTTCAAGACGACTGTCACGTAGCTGATGAGGATTCCCATGCTCTTGGTGAGTGCAGCGACATTGGTAGCATGGATACGGACATAGCTAGACATTGCCATGATTGTGCCCAAGCTGAAAATAATTTGCAAGTACGTGAACAAGCGGCAGAGCAGACTGGGTTGTTCACCCGGCCAAAGTCCTATCACTCGCAATAATCGCTTAGTGGTTTCCCGGAATATCAGGTATTCTGATAATTTATCATTTGACATGGCCTTATGCTTGGGTAATACGCAAATTGGTGCTGGCTAGACCAATTCTTTGTCCACTGTAATGACAGAAGATTCACGGTGCCCTGCTATAGGTAATTCAAGTAATAGCATAGCAATCGGTGGCCCTAAATTTACATTGATTTTTAAATTGTCTTTGACGGAAGAAAAAAGGGGGGAGATGTACGCGGAGAATAAGCAACTGCGCATGTTTCTCGTGGATTTCTGTGTTGAAAAACAAAAGTTCAGTTGAGTAAAGTAATCCAGCTGAGAAGCATTAAAGGCTTTATTGACTAGATCTAAGAAATTTTACCATTGGAAACCGTTTTCATGAGTTTTGCACCTCGTGGAGAGTTTGAAGTGCAAACAAATATGAGAGGGATGTTTTGACGACCTGAAAATCGAGCATTTATATACAAGATTTAAATAGTGATGTTGGTTCTTCACTCACTTTTACAAAAACGTTGATCGAAACAATTGAAAAGTTGCATGCAGTGAGGTAGAGTGGCCTTTGCGCCAGGATAATCAGAACAGAAGTCATAAAAGGCTTGCACTCGTGCCAATCTGATGCATAAACTGCATCTCGATACTTTTCACTCTGCGAATCAATCAATACCATCGTCGATATAGCTGTGTTTCATGGTAAAATTGAATAGCACTTTACCTCTTCAGTAAGTCGCAGTCCCGCAAAAGCATATGCAAACGTCTGTACTAGCTTAAACGCCATGTAAATAGCGAAAAATACCGCGCGCTGGACACTCACATTTGTCATCTGAAGAGCAGTTCTCTCATTTTAATATGATAATACAAAGTGTCTTTCGTGTACCTGAGTGAATTCAAACATTTGCGAACACAAATTCAACGCATTGACCAACATAGTCCAAAGTATTATCGGTCCATAAATTTTTTCCAGAATGTCTCGACATCTCATGATCAACTCGTGCTGCTTGATGCACTCTCGCAACACACAAAAGTACTCGTGCCTCGTTTTAGTGTGAGTAATGCGATAGGACATTGCACGAAATTGACCGATGATTTGAAAGATGTAAAGTGTAAAAAGTGCGTCGATTCCGCCCGACACGACAATCGCAAAAATACTCGAAGCCGATTCGAGGAGGTAGAGTAGCCTGTAAAGAAATCCATTGGGTGGGATCGAGCAGGGGTATGCTCCTGGAACTAGCAGAATATATTTAATAGGGTAAATTTGATGAAGCTGTTGGTAGGCAACCAGTATCAGCGGTGTAGTAACAAAAACGACACAGGTAAGATAGGTAAAGCAGCTGAGGAGCTGAGACAAGAATTTAAAAGACGTTACGTCGCGCAGGGCAACGTCTTGATACTGCTGATGCTGCAGCAATTTGAAAAACTGTGAATCAAGCGTTTGGTGAAGCTTGTAGGCGTCTTTCCGATTAGCAAGCACGCACACTGTCTTAAATTGGAGTTGGTATATGAGAGAAAGTGAATTATTCAAGCTTTTCATAATCATGTACCTTTATAATGCTGCTCATGAAGCTGCTCAAGACACCCAGGCCCTTGGTGACCCGAGCGAGGTCCGAAATGTGTAGGCAAACGTAGCGAAAGATTGCAAAGACTGTTGTTAGATTTAAAGTAATCTGTAAAACGGGTAAAAAATGGTACCAGAGGCTGGCTCGCTCTCTCGGCCATACTCCCACAGTGGACAGTAATCGTTTGATGATCGCTCTGTACGTTAGGTACTGGGACAATTTTCTGCCAGACATTTCTAGATCGATGCGTCGTTGAGTGAAGTAAACGGAGAAATGATGGCGGATAATGTCGGGAAATGAGGTAATTATTTTCGTTTTATATTCATGAAGCTGTTGAGAAAAGCTTGCTTCCCTACATCGATCAGTGAACGCACGGCAGGGGGAGGAATAGCTTAGAAACGTTTTAGTGTCATTATATGTGATGTGGGGTAGCTTTGTGTAGTGAGTTGTTGCTGCTGCGCAATGTATTTCCAACTGTATTCATTGACATTTTGTTTCTTATTATTTTTATTCGTGTGCTACACTATCGTCATACAGTTTAACTAAAATTCGACATGATCATTTTTTATCATGAACTGTTTGGAGAAGGAAAAAATAGGATATCGCCGTGTTAACAACCTGAATAATTAAAAAAGTAAATTTCATTTTGTTGTGTGGTAATTGTATACAACAGTCTTACCCTGACAAATATGTCGATTGACACAACGGCGAATTTACAAGCCGTTAAAATAAATGGTCTTTGTCCGATTATGATGATAACGGCAGTCATTAAGTGTTTGTTTGAGTACCAATGAGAACCATAAACTGCTGTTTTGTATTTTTCACTCTGAAAAAAAATCCCCAACTATTATAACTAATTTAATTGGCTGTTTTTTTCCGCTTTGCTACCTCTTCCGTCAATTGTGATGCCGCCCACGCGTAAACAAACGTTTGCACAAATTTAAACACCATGTAGATGGTAAAAAATATCGCTCGCTGTACACTAACATTCATCATCTGTAAATAAGTGATTAATTCCCACTTGTAAAAAATCATTAGATTTGATGGAGGGTATACCTGTGAGAATTCAAACATTTGACTGCAAAGATTCATGGCATTAACCAACATAGTAAATAAAATCACTGGCCCATAGATTTTCTCCAAGATTTCCCGACAATGCATGAGTACTTTGTGCTGCAAAACACACTCGCGAATTACGTTTTTATGAGCGATCTTTGAAGTTATTCGATAGGACATTTCACGAAGTTGACCTTTAATTTGGAAAATGTAAAGGGTAAAAAGAGAATCAATTCCCCCAGAGACAACCAGGGCGAAAATAATAGACGCTGACTCTGCGATGAAGTGAATCTTGTAAAGATGTCCATTTGGAGCAATGGCCCAGGGATATGCTCCCGGAATTACGAGCATATACTTAATAGGATGGATCTGATGAAGCTGCTGATTGATCATCAGTATCAACGGTGTCATGATGAAAACAGCACAAGAGAGATAGGTAAAGCTACTGAGTATTTTGCACAAAGATCGAAAGGAGTTAACATCATTGAGAATAATAGGTAGAAGCCGCGGATTCTTCAATAATTCTAAGAATTTCAGATCAAGAGTTTGATGAAGGATACTAGCATCTTTTCGATGTATCATCATGCACGTTGTCTTGAATTAAAAAGCGGTTAATGACTTTTTATACACTTGCACAGTATTTTACCTTGATAATGCTGCTCAGGAAGCCACTCATCACACTGACTCCTTTGGCAACGCGTGTTAGATCCGAGGAATGCACGTAAATATAGCCGACAATCGCCAGGACGGATGTGATGTTTAAAGTCAACTGTAAAAATGGCAACAACTGATACCATACACTGGATCTTCCGTCAGCCCACATTCCAACGGCGCCGAGTAATCGTTTAACGATTGCTCGGTAGGCTAGGTACTTTGACATTTTTTTTTCAATCGACATTATTCCACGTTAGATTAACGATTGCTCGGTAGGCTAGGTACTTTGACATTTTTTTTTCAATCGACATTATTCCACGTTAGATATCTTGCTCTGTTTATGAAAATGATTGTAAGTAATTTGTCGCTGCAATGTTGCAAAAAGTGCGCAAAATGATATGTCGTAAGTACCGGGCATTTATTATTCATCCGACTATTACGAGACAAAGCTGAAGGGTATATTCGCTGCAATGTTGCAAAAAGTGCGCAAAATGATATGTCGTAAGTACCGGGCATTTATTATTCATCCGACTATTACGAGACAAAGCTGAAGGGTATATCTTTATTGATTAGAAATTTTCACTTGCCTGCTGTTTTGCGACAGTCGATGTAGAGAGTGTAGAGACAAGTTTGTGATACATCTATCCCAGCATAGAGTTGTAAAAAAATAAAAATAAATACCC
>MVJL01005746.1:0-97004 GCA_002156465.1 Macrocentrus cingulum | reverse complement strand
TCAGTGCAGTGATGTGCAGTGAATTTATGTGAAATAAATGACAATGACTTGAAGTGAATTTGTGAAATATAAGTGAAGTGAGTGACCAATTTGGATTACCACCAGCGGTGTTGCAGTGGACGAGGGGTATCGGTGAGTCCAATATTTATTTAGCCCTGCATAAATCGAAATTTCTGCCAATAATTTCTGCACATTTACGGTTGTTCAAGGGCAGTATCTTGCTCCTGTATCGCCCTTCGAATGTTGTAAAGCTCGCAGTTATTATTGTGAAGTTTCTCTTTGATGCAGGCCGTTATATATGCATTGGCGAACGCTATTTAACCGGCAAAATATTAATTAAATATTCCAAGGTTGAATAGTGGAGTGTTTATTTATTCATGTTTAGCTCCCCGCCCATTTTTGATAAATTTTTTCGTTGCATTTAAAACTTTGTGGATTTTAATTGATTTTCAATAATTTTAGCACTCTACTATCAGTAAATATTGGTGCTTCTTTATATTGTTGTAAACAGACAAAAAAAATTTTGTTTTTTTTTTAATTCAATAGCAAAATAATAGTCAAACTCATGTCCCATTTTGTTAGGCATTTCAGGGCGGAAAATGCTATAGCCGATCAGGCAGGCATTTAAAAATTCGAGTTGTTCTTTGGAAGGGCAAACATGCAGGTGGTGCCTGCGAGCACTTTTCTCGCGTTTTTCTTGCTATTTCGTTTCCGTTTTTTTTTTCAGTTATAGCTTATAGGTAGGGCCACGGTCGCGTAATTTTAAGTAACGTGTAGATTCAGTATGAGTATGGATAGTATGTGTGTGTTGCGTTTCCGTCCCTTTTAGTTACAGGTGACTAGGTAGAGATACGAACGCGGTCGCGTAGTTTTTAATTCGTGTATGTGCATGTGTGTGGTCGCCAATGCATATCTAGCTTTTAATTATTGACAATTGTGGCTGTTTTCAGTCTCTACTTTGAGTCTGTTCAGCAATATTTATTGTACTCTGTAAAAAATTATCTATTAATTGGTAATGATTGTTGAGTTTCGTAAATTTTTATCGCTATTTCGTCAGGATAACGATATTAATTTCGAATCCATATCATTGTCCAATGCTGCTAATCCCCATAAGCTAAATACTAATACTAAAAACTGACGAATTTTGATGAATCACTGCATTAAAGTCGAATCCCTACATGGTTACAGTTTTTATCGATTATTTTAGGAGCAAATAGCCGAGAAAACTGTTAACCATGCAGTGTTTTCCTCTTTTTTGAGTGATTTATCCAACTAATTTTATTTTTTTTTTTCCAGCACTAATTAATATTTTCTATTTTTTGCAAGACATTTTTTAGACAATAATATTTTACAAGAAATCTTTTAATAGTTTCGCTTTTTGTTCACAGATTCATCTTTTTTAAAATTTATTTCAATTCTGTTTCAGGTGTTGAGATAGCAATAATTCTTTTAATAGTTCTGTTTTTTGTTCACAGATTCATCGTTTACTAATTCACATTTATTTTAATCATGTTTCAGGTCTTCAGACACAATCAGCCTTCTAATGGTTCTGTTTTTTGTTCACAGATTCATCATTTAGGCAAATTGAAATATTCTAAGTACTTTCAGTCACAAATATTTTTTTATATGTAATTACAAGACTGATTGACAATTGTAAGCACTGCTTTCAAAATATGTACTCGGTTTTTATTTTCGCATTCTGTTACTCCAGATGAGGCAGAAAATGCGCAACCGTTGCAAAAGAACGCGAAAACCTCATTTATAATCCCTGTTTTAAGACTCTCCCGGGTGAAATATTTTCAAGTTCAGTAAAAAAAAGTGTTTAGTATTGTGCAATGTTCCAAAGTCAAAAGGATTTCACATATTTGAAGCAAGTAAGTGAATAATACATGGTATTTTGAAATATGTACGCTTCCCCAAATTGAACCTCAATCTCGCTTCTTCCTCTCGCCCTGATGGAAGTGCTCACTACCTTCTCGTGGTTTCCATAGTGTGATTACACTTATTTCATATTTGATAAAAAATATAAATGCTATTCCCCCCGAAAAGCACTTCCATGGAATATATGGCGCCCATTTGAATCTTCCGTTGATTGGTTACAGCTGGATATTCAACATGGCTGATTTTCACTTTATACCTTTCGGAAATGTAATATTGTATAATCTATATATACTTATAAATCTGCTATTGTTACAGACCTGATGAGACGAATGTTCTATACATAAATATAAAAAGTGCAGACTCGGATTGGTGACCGGCGGTGCGTCCGACGACGCTTCGATGGGGTTGTCTGTGATGTTTTTGCGATGACAGTCGCATCAAGAGTTATAATTGGTATAATGAGTACATGGAAACTTATACAACGACGCTGCTATGATTTACTTTCCCACAAATCGTCTTTACTCATTATCCTCATCGCTTTCACGTGTATATTCGTCGGCATCATTCACTTTGGAGAGGTTAGAATCTGTCAAACTTTTACATTTTTCTCATCAACTATTATCGAAAAATTAATCAAAATCTCAGTAAAACCTTTTTGGTATCAATAGTATTGATAAAAAAATTTTTTTTCAGGTTTGGCTGGCTTGGAGCAAGGAAAAATACCAGGCAGTCTTCCACTCCTTCAATGACAATATTCTCGGCACTTCTTTTCAAAATAAGCTGTGCCAACACGTGCCTATCGACGTAGTTTATACATGGGTCAATGGCAGTGATCCAGAATTCATCCAAAATCTGCGCAAATACGTTCCTGTCAGCGACGTGAATGCCGCAGTGTCCAGATTCAATGACAAGGATGAGCTTAGATACTCACTCAGGTCGCTCGAGATGTATGCTCCCTGGGTTCGACATGTGTACATAGTGACCAACGGACAGATTCCCAATTGGCTAGACATGGACAACCAAAGAATGACACTCATCACTCACGAAGATATTTTCCCAGTCAAGCACGATCTCCCCACATTTTCTAGTCCCGCAATTGAGAGTCATATCCACAGGTAAAATCACTATTTCTAGACTTGTATTTGAGTATTTAGCTACATTATAAATTCCAGAATCCCAGGGCTTTCGGATAAATTTTTATACTTTAACGACGACGTATTTCTTGGTACGGAAGTTTGGCCTGAGGATTTCATCACTCAAACCGGCGGGCAAAAGGTATACCTCGCCTGGTGGGTGCCCGATTGCTCGGATATTTGCCCGTGGGCCTGGGTAGGAGATGGATCCTGCGATCCAGCCTGCAATACGACGAGTTGCGAATTTGATGGTAGTATTTTCACGCACACTTGTTACATTCAGTCGAAATTTCGAGATTTAATCGTTGTGAGGATGTTTTAGGTGGAGATTGTAACGCTACTCCGTTGCCAACTGAGAGTGAAGTCATGGAGGAGGACGGAGACTATCCTTACAAGCTTCTGCCGATGAACCAGTACCGGCTGCGCGAGTCAGCGCAACTGCTGGAACTCCTGCGTCAACGAAATAGCGCTCCGTTCATCGACATTCCAACGACGACTCCTGCGGATGTAAATGTCGCCACGGACTCGAATTCTGCCGAGGAAATTATTAAATTACTGCAGGAATCGCAGAACAATACTCAAAACGACGATTTGATGCCGTCGAAAAATAATTTCCGAATCAACCGAACGTCGTTGGAGCTCGAGCGGATGTCCACATCGACGGAGACGAGTGGATTCAAGTATGAATTTGCTCATCCACACCGGCGCAAGCAACCCAACAATCGCAATGACGATATTATCAACTTGGTGCATATCAATGAGCCCGACAAGTCGGAGAAAAATAAGTATCCTAGTCATTTAAAACGCAAGACACGGCGGCTAGACACCTATGCAGAGTCTCTCCTCTATGTAAACCGTATTTACAACGCGGCGTACGGCTTTGAGCGTCGCCGAGTGCCCGCACACATGCCTCATCTGCTTGACAAGTGGATCGTCGAGGATATGCACAATAAATTCAACGAGGAGTTTGCAAAAACTTCGGCCCACCGTGTTCGCAGCTCCGACGACATGCAGTTTGCCTTCTCCTACTTTTATTACTTGACCAGCGAGAAGTATCGATCGACAACTGCACAAATTTTCGACAAATTCGACACTGACAAGTCGGAGACCTGGTCTGACCGCGAAATTCGGACACTCCTGTCGAGAATGTATCCACTGCCACTGGATTACAGTCTCGTTGTGGACTTTGAAAATGCGATTATCAATTGCTCGCACAAGGTAGACTTAGTGTCGACACCCGAGCCGCCTCCTGGAGAGCGATATCTTGACTCTACTCTGCCTGTTGTGTCGCGCGAGCTCATTGTCAAGTGTGATCCCATTGCTGTTAAGCTCCAAGCGCAATTTGGCGTTGAAAATCGGTATCATCATGAAATTCTTAAAGCCGGAAAAAATGAAATTTTTGAAATGTTGACGAGCAATGTCTCGCAAACGGTCCAGTTACTCGATGAGATCCGACGTGAGCCCAAGAAATTTATTTGTCTGAATGACGACATGGATCCCTCGCGAAAAGCGGAAAATGAAGTTATTCGAGCGCTGCTCAACGATTTTTATCGCTCTTTGTATCCATTAAAGAGTAATTTTGAGCTTGCGGCCCAGTATCGCAATCGATTCTCACATCGACAGGATCTTTTTGAGTGGCGCGCTAGTCGAGCCCGAGCTCGAAATATTCTATTACTTCTCGTGTCCTTGTTTGTTTTTTTTACGATTTATCACTTATTTTACAATCAAATACGGAGGTTTTTACGTACTCGATCTCTTCCAAATCTCCTTGTTTAAGTCACTTTTTGGGGATAATTTTTTTTAAAAAGTATTTAATGAGAAAATCATAGTGGTAGAAAATTTGAACTTGATGTCCGCACTCTAACAGGCAGATATCTCGAAAATTATTGGAGTTCCAGAATTTTTACTCAAAACCTTTTTTGTAGGTAATTTTTTAGGCTACAAAAAATGTTACAACAGAAAGTTTATAAATTTGCATTGTTTTCGAGATATTGTCAAAAAAACAAGGTCACATCAGTGTCAAAATTTTCTCGTGTTTCTCGTACTGAAATTTAAAATTAATTAAAATCATTTGATTTTGCTCAATTTTCCAGTGGTTTCTAGTGAAATTAAAATTAATTTCTAAGTCAATCATCAATTATTCTCATATTCATTGAGTATGCATATTTTTTCTACATTTTTTTTCAATCCAATGATCTCAAAATTGAAATTACGCATTTTCCTAGTCACTTGAATCATCATATAACATTTTTGTCGATTGTATTATGGCTGTTATACTTAAATTAATTAATTTATTAAATGTATACTCTACAATAAACTATCATATAGCATCTGCCAAGTGCAAGTTGGTTATCTCGCGCTAGGACGAGGGTGCTTTCAGTCTGCCCAGAGGTGGACACTGGAAGTGGCGAAGATTTCGTGGGCCAACCATGCCCTCCTGCACCGTGGCGCACTCATTTATCCAATTTCTCACCGAGGCAACTTCCTCAGCCGTCAAGCGAGGCCCAATGCCTGGAAAAAAAAAACAATCATTCACCGAAAAAATTCAAGACTCTATCAACCATCAAATACCCGGGACGTTTGGATGGTGTGTCATCCACGACGAATCAACGAGACTTTTTTTCCTCGTCCTATTTAATTCACGCCGCTCACTGCTGGACCGTCGGCCACTGGATCCTTTGTCCGATGATTTTGACATGGGACTGGGATTCCTGTGAGCACTGGAAAGCGAATCCACGCCATTTCCCTCGGCCTCGGTCCCCACATTCTCCCGGTCATCGCCGGCGGTTTCGCTGGCCTGCAGAGACGCTTGTCCAGGACTGTTTAAAGGCTCCTCGTGCCCCGGAGATTTGCCTGGGTCTGTGCTCGTGCTGTTCCGAGAGTTTCGACGGCTAAAATCTTTACTTAACTCATCAGAAAGGTCCGGAGTACGTGGCTCCAATGAATTCAATGTCACAAAGTCCGGCTCGTCGCCCTCGTCCCGTGGCTCTCCATCGCAACGAAGACCCGCCAAGTATCTGCCAGTTTTAAGGTATTTTACATTTAAATATTAATTTTTTAGTAGCGTAATTAGGCTCATAAATGACTTACTCGTATATTTCCATAAATAGGGAGGCTGGAATCATCGCAGATCCACCGTCAGGCTCCATTGTAAACAGGTCACACACTATGAACATGGTCTCGAGCAGGCTGGAACCCAACAATCCTGCAGCGATTGCCAGGAATTTTTTTACCTGACATTTCCTCCGGAATCTCCCGATTACGACTATCAGGTTAAAATGCTCTCGATCAAGGCTCAGGTCGTCCCAACGCCTGAGAACAGTCTCCAGTGTCAGGACTTTGTTGTAATCTATATTTATAAAAAAAGAAAAAATGAGTTTATCCTCATTTTTGGGTTATTAATGTGCTAGTGGATTGTATGAAAATTTTAATTACCACCAAATTGTCGCAGTAAGACCTTCAAAAATCCCAAAGTGAGGCCACAAGCACTTGCAGTCACCGGATACTCCAGTCGGATTTTCGTCGGAGGCTCTACACCCTCTGCCAGAGCTCGGAAGTAGGCACTCGACCACTTTAGCAGGTCGTAGGGCTGTGTTCTGATAGCTGCCTTGCAAAACTGCTTCAGGATTATCGGCAGTCGCGGTGGAACGTTGAGTGGACTGCTACACGACTCCTCGTTCAGCAGAGCCATTGGAAATTTGGTAAGACACGAAATTTTGTTGGTGCTCAAGAGATTTAAGTTTTTATAATGATTACCGAATCGATCTCTCTCCCTGGCGATGTGAATAGACTGCTGGGAGTGCTTTAAATTTGTTGATATTCAAAGTGATACCTGGTTGTCTTGACAACCAGGCTTATTGACCCCATCAATGCTTTAAGCAGGTCGTCAATCATTATCTTTCAAGTCTATTTATTTTTTATTGCTCTGAATCATGCTGGTGACGCCACAATCGCAACTAAAGCCAAATCAATCGTCAGCCTGCTTTAAAATTTTTTTTTCATCTGGAAAAAATTTTTAAATACGATATGTTTTTTCCAATTTTAACTATATGTCGTGAATCAATATTAAAATTTTCTTCATTGAAAAGTAATAGGAAAAAAAATATCATTTAGACAAAAAAAAATTTTTTTAATTTGTGTCAGAGAAAAATTTAAATTTAAATAATTGGCGCGCGAAAATTAGACGCCAAAAAAGATGGCGCTGATGATTGTTTGCTGGCGCCGCCTGGTGACGGACGGTTGGGGGGGTTTTTGGAGGGAGTTGAATCCAAGATGGCGTACAGTATCATTTCCAATCATATCGTGTTCTCGTCAGCGTGCCCGGCGTGTTGTTAGTGAATAATAATAAAAAAACGTATGAATCAATTGCTATTGAAGACGAAAAACCAATAAAGTTTACTCAAAATCCAACGTGATTTAACATCAAAAATGTCCAAGACCGAGGAGACAACAGAGAACACCACAGAGACGGCCGATAACTCCAATGACTCGTCTGCAGAGACAATATCCTCCAGAGGCGGTGACTTTGAGACCAAATTGGAGACAGATCGCAGCAAGAGGTTCGATTTTTTGCTCAAACAAACTGAGATTTTTTCTCATTTTATGTCCAACAACGCCAAGGATAAGACAAGTCCACTGAAAGCCAAGCCAGGTCGTCCACGACGGCAGCCAATTGAGAATAAGGATAAAGACAAAAAGGATGATCCGAGTGATCACCGACACAGGAAGACGGAGCAGGAGGAGGATGAGGAGCTTCTGGCCGAGTCCAACACCACGGTTGCACCAACAACACGCTTTGATGCGTCACCACACTATATCAAGTCTGGTGAACTGCGTGATTATCAGATTCGAGGTCTCAATTGGATGATATCGCTGTATGAGCACGGAATCAACGGTATTCTGGCCGATGAAATGGGTCTAGGTAAGACGCTACAGACGATTTCTCTGCTTGGTTACATGAAACACTTCAGAAACATTCCCGGACCGCACATTGTCATTGTGCCCAAGTCCACGTTAGCCAATTGGATGAATGAATTCAAAAGATGGTGCCCAACGCTGCGAGCCGTATGTTTAATTGGTGACCACGACACACGACAGGCATTTATTCGAGATGTGATGATGCCAGGCGAATGGGACGTGTGCGTCACATCGTACGAGATGGTAATCAAGGAAAAAGCTGTATTTAAAAAGTTCAATTGGCGTTACATGGTGATTGACGAAGCGCACAGGATTAAAAATGAAAAATCCAAGTTGTCAGAAATTCTGCGCGAGTTCAAGACAGCTAATCGCCTGCTTTTGACCGGTACACCGCTGCAAAACAACCTGCACGAGCTCTGGTCACTGTTGAATTTTCTGCTGCCCGATGTTTTCAACAGTTCGGACGACTTTGACTCTTGGTTCAACACCAACAGCTTCCTCGGTGACAATTCACTCGTGGAACGACTTCACGCCGTACTGCGGCCATTTTTACTGCGACGTCTCAAGGCCGAGGTGGAGAAGGGCCTGAAACCTAAAAAAGAAATCAAGGTTTACATTGGATTGAGTAAAATGCAGCGCGAGTGGTACACTAAAGTACTCATGAAAGACATTGATATTGTCAATGGGGCTGGAAAAATTGAGAAAATGCGACTTCAAAACATTCTCATGCAGTTGCGTAAATGTTGTAACCATCCGTATCTGTTTGACGGTGCCGAGCCCGGTCCGCCCTACACTACGGACGAGCATCTGGTGTACAATTGCGGTAAAATGGTCATTTTGGACAAATTATTACCGAAACTGCAGCAGCAAGAGTCGCGTGTACTCATTTTCAGTCAGATGACACGAATGTTGGATATTTTGGAGGACTACTGTCACTGGCGTTGCTTCCAGTACTGTCGTCTGGATGGAAACACAGCGCACGAGGATCGCCAGCGTCAAATCAACGAGTACAATGCTCCGGGCAGTGAGAAATTCATCTTTATGTTGTCAACACGTGCCGGTGGCCTCGGTATTAATTTAGCCACAGCCGACGTGGTTATTATCTTTGATTCTGACTGGAATCCGCAGATGGATCTACAGGCCATGGATCGAGCTCACAGAATTGGACAGCAGAAGCAGGTTCGTGTGTTTCGATTCATCACGGAAAACACGGTGGAGGAGAAGATTGTCGAGCGTGCCGAAGTGAAGCTGCGACTGGACAAGCTGGTTATCCAGCAGGGCCGTCTAGTTGACGCCAAACAAACGTCTCTCAACAAGGACGAGATGTTGAACATGATTCGGCACGGTGCAAACGAGGTGTTTGCCTCGAAAGACAGCGCGATTACGGACGAGGACATTGACACGATCCTGCAAAAAGGCGAGGCAAAGACGGCGGAGATGAAGGAGAAGCTTGCGACTATGGGTGAGTCGTCGCTGCGTAATTTCACTGTCGACGCTCCCACAGACTCGGTCTACCAGTTTGAAGGCGAGGACTACCGTGAAAAGCAGAAGGTCATTGGCATGGGTAACTGGATTGAGCCGCCGAAGCGTGAGCGCAAGGCAAACTACGCCGTTGACGCGTATTTCCGCGAGGCACTGCGTGTCTCCGAGCCTAAAGCGCCCAAAGCACCGCGTCCACCGAAGCAACCGATTGTGCAGGACTTTCAATTCTTTCCACCACGGCTTTTTGAGCTGCTCGATCAGGAAATTTACTATTTCCGCCAGACGGTGGGCTACAAGGTGCCGAAGAACCCTGAACTCGGCTCGGATGCTGCAAGAGTGCAGAAGGAAGAGCAGCGCAAAATTGACGACGCTCAGCCGCTGACGGATGAGGAGATTGTCGAGAAGGAGAAGCTCCTCACGCAGGGTTTTACCAACTGGACCAAGCGTGATTTCAATCAGTTTATCAAGGCTAATGAGAAGTATGGGCGCGATGATATAGAAAATATCGCAAAGGAGGTCGAAGGCAAGACACCCGAGGAGGTGATGGAGTACTCTGCCGTGTTTTGGGAGCGCTGCCACGAGCTACAGGACATTGATCGTGTCATGGCGCAAATTGAACGTGGTGAGGCTAAAATTCAACGTCGTGCAGGCATCAAAAAGGCTCTGGATGCCAAAATGGCGCGATATCGTGCGCCATTCCACCAACTCAGGATAGCCTATGGCACAAACAAGGGCAAAAATTATACCGAGGAGGAGGACAGATTCCTCGTGTGTATGCTGCACAAACTTGGCTTTGACAAGGAAAATGTTTACGAGGAATTGCGGGCAACTGTTCGATCGGCTCCGCAGTTTAGATTTGACTGGTTTGTCAAGTCGCGAACTGCGCTCGAGCTTCAACGTCGCTGCAACACACTTATTACCCTAATTGAGCGCGAAAATCAGGAGCTCGAGGAGCGCGAGCGCCAAGAGAGGCGGAAGAAGGGTGGCAATGTTGGTGCCAAGCCCACTGGCAAAAGAAAGCAGGAAAATCTTCCAGCACCGCAGGACAAACCGCGAAAGAAGAAGAAGTAATGTGTAAGTTTCGAGTGTTTTATGAGTATGTCATCTGTCTCTCTCTCTCTCTCTCGTTTCATTATAAGTATAAATGCAATCATAGACTGGTCGATTCACATTCGAGTACACTCATAATAAAAATTTTGAAAAAGTAAATCCGGGAATACATACTATCCCTCCATTATTTATCTTATTGCTCCAATCGACTCATGGGGGCCATCGATAAATTTATCACGTATGTTTTAAGGGTTTTCATTTAATTGTATTAAAGCGAAAGAATAATAAACTTGATAAGTCCAATAATCCTATATTTTTCTACATATTTTAAAAATGTTTCCCTTTTTTTACAGTTGCTGATTTTATTCATTCTGATAAACTACTCTGGAATCCTTGGAGATTCAATTAATGGAGCTACACAAGTAATAGTTTATTTCATTGCAGACTTTAGCAGCGCCTGAACGCAGTTTGAGGACTCCTGGTGCAATTCGTTGATTGTTTTTTACAGATCTTATTTTCTTTTAAGATTTCTTGTTGTACCAGGTTATCGACCAGGCTCAGTTATCCAGCTGACGAGGGAGAAATTTTTTCACATGGACTTTTGGCGATATTGATTTATAATTTAATTGATTTTTTTTGTGTGTTTTAAATCAGTATATTTATTTTGAATATACCTGTGACAAGGACCGGCCCACTGTGAGACATCTACATTTCGTTAATAGCTAGTTTATTATCTAAAGAATATCACTGCTAACTACACAAACAGTCTAAGGGACTACTGATACTGAAATACACGCCAATATTTCGCTTATACATCTCTCACGGTGCTATCCACACTTCAGACCATTAAAATAAACAGTAATAATATATACTGAAAAAAACACAATCATTAAATCGCTCGATGAAATATTATTATTATTATTATTATTATTATCAGTGCAGAAGCAAAATGCAAAAAAGTGGGCCTGAAGTTTTTTTTACGCTCCGTTCTCTCACGCTTAACGTCTAATCGTGTTTACATACTTTGCAAAGTTTATAAGTAGCGAATAACAATAGTAATACTGGTAAAGAATATGGCGTCCCCACGTGATTCTTCTTGACAATATAATTAATAATTATTTTTTATTCCTGATACGTGATTGGAAAGAGAGAAAAAATAAATGATGCGCAGTTATTGCAATGGAATTTCACTGAGCGAAAGTAAAGTAAATCAATATTATCTCAATAGTGCGGAAAAAATTATGAATGTGCTTTGATTTTTTTTTTTTTTTGTGATATTACCACACTGTTTTCTAAGTAGACAATGATTCGTTAAAAAACCAGTCAATTTTCCTCCGTGGTTTCGTCGTCGTCGTCATTGTTTATTCGTTTTTTTTTTGTTTTCACTTTTTTTTATCTGTAAATCTCGTAGTGTTTAAAAGCACTTGTTCTTATAAAATTCTATTATAACTGGATGTTTTAGAGTTTACTCGGAGTACGATTAATTTGCGATTAAAATATTCGTGAGCACTGCGCGGCAAGAATTCGCTAAGATTACAATTAATCAACATCCACTCGAGTGGCCTTTATAGTGACAACAAACCATCAGGGGTGATTATTAGTACGCAATATCACGCGTTTTTTGTTTTTCTTTTTCATTCAGTGCAACAATGAAGACAGTTAGTTTACTGGAGATGGGGCAGATTTGATCGAATGCTTAATTATGATAGAGAGTAGTCTACTACGGATTACACAGATTTACATCGATTGGTTTAAACGCAAAGTCTTAAAGTAGATCATCCCGATGGAGGCGATTGAATCGCTTTTGTCAAAATCACTCAATTAAAATATTACATATGCTTATATATTTATATAAAAAAAGCTTTGCAGTAAAAAAAAAATAAACGCATAAGAGAGGCATTTGAGAAAACAAAAAAAAAAGCTAAGTTCACAGTTAAGCCAGTCTACATTCATCCATCCCTCTGTTACATCGACAAAAAAAATAAAATAATTTTCATCTCTTATCTCTCTCACCTACGTTAATTCGTATATAGTTGCATCAATGAACTTCCTTTCTCAACAGCCGTAAATTCACAAATTTCACCTCCTCCAGAGGAAGGAAATTTCTTTCCCACCACCAAATACAAAATCCAACGTAAAAAAAAACCCCAGAAATTCCATGTTTGTAAAAAACAAAACTCATAAACGTGTCTATCGGCGGGATAAACGTAAAAAGAAACTTTCCAATGATTCTCAACGACAATAATTGTTTTCTCGTAATTCCCGCGCAACGTCGTTTCGTAACGTCAATCCAATACTGGATCGTATTCACGACCATCACCGGCGGCAGCGCCCGAAGGCATAGTCCAACAGAAGTAAAAATATCTACAAAACTTCAAGAGAACGCTCGATCGTAAATCATATGTGCCTCCAAGGGGGTGGATCAGGGGGTGGAGGCAGGGTTACTGGTTACGGGCGGCAGTGGCCTCTCTTTCGTCCGCCCTCGTTTCCGTCCTCGTCCTCGCCATTGCGACGTATCTCAGTGTAGCGTTCGCCCTTGACACTCACAATCTTGTTGTCCAAATAGCGCACGAGTTTTTTCGGCTCGCGCTTCGGTGTGACGGGATGATGCTCACGCGAATCATCGTCACGATCCACATAGCTGTAGCGAGCGATAATGCGTGACTTGAGCTCCTCGTCGTTGACCGTGGCCTTTGAGCGACGATTTGGCTACCGGTGGAAACAATTTTCATTAGTTTATCGTGCTAGAAAAGGTCCAAATGGCCTGCTAACTCACCGTGAGATAGGTTAAACTACTTGTGATGCTCTGACCGGCCTCCTGGCGGTGCAGCGCGAGTTGCGCGGCTTTGGCAACGTCGTCACCGGCCACAGCGAGGCAGTGACGAATCTCGGCCAGGCTCGCAGCGGGAAACATCTCCTGCAGCAGTGCCACTTGGTGCCAGGAGGTTTCCTGTTGCTCAGGGAAGTATTCCCCGCTCGAATCACTGCCGGCATCGCTCGTTTCCGACAAGTGATGTACACGAACGCGCTGCGAATCCGGTGGCAACAGTGCCGCCAGGCTCAGTTGACTCAATGGATCGTGTGTCTGGCAGTCGGCCTCCTTGGTGCCAGCCTTTAGCTTGCTCTCCACGTCCAGAAGCCACTTGGACACTGCCTCCTTGTCGATAGAGTCGAATTCCGGAAGACAGGCCGACACCATCTCGCACAGACCCTCGACATCCAGGTCCTCCTCGAGGGCACTCTCCTCCACCATGCTCACCACGTAGCTCAGCACGATATCGTCAATCAGGCTGCGACATAGGCAGGCATTTGTATTTCTTATAGGTTCGCGACACTCGCGTCGAGGGGTTATGTGTGAATTTTGTGTAATAAATTGGTGACATACCTCAATTGAGCTGTTGGTACTTGATTCCGTACAAAGCTGAATAGTGATTTTTTAACTAGCTCCTCTTTCTCGTCCATGGTTTGCTGCATTCTGGAAGCACAAGACGGACAGATTAAGGAAAACAATTGCGAAAAATAGAGAATTTTTGTGTGATGTTGTGACTGTGAGAGCAAAACTTTGATATTTATGTTAATTTTAACCTAATTTTCACTACATTGTCACCCGTCGCGTTGTTAATCTCAATTGTGGGACAATAGAATGTACTAGGGAGACAAAAATAATTCATGAAATGACAGGAAATTGTGAATAAGCAGATTTTCAGCGCCGGTGAGAAAGGCGAGTCTCGCAAATTTTTGTCCACTGCCTTTAGATATTGTGTTTTTTATTATCTATATATTTTTGATATTACGGAGAATTTTTATTTTTTTGTTGAATATACTTGGACACACATTGAGATTTTATTAGGCATGTAAAACTGTCACTTACTCGAAAACACAGAATATTTTTCGTTTACAAACAAGCCGTGCACAATTTGACGGCTCTATACCTGGGGGAAGGCTATATCGACGCCAGCGCCGCCTGCGGCCTCGCGGCCACTCGGCGGCGGCGCATATCCATGCTCCAGAGGTGTATATGGGTGGTGAATCCACCCCTATGTGCTCTCGGGGTCACCAGCCCGAGGGATCGTGGGGGATAATGAATCAATACGGCTCCCTTCAAGCTTGTATGCGAATACATCTGTGTACTTTGGTCACGTTAACACCTTTTCAACGCTCTCCTTTATTTTATATGTACATCCCACCGTCGCCATCAGGATATGAAGGGTCGCGGAAATTAATCGTGGGGAACAAAATATTCCGGATAAATTTTCTTTTTTCTCGAGTCTATAATAAAATTTTATCGAGTAGAAAATACGATGAATTGTGTTTTTAAATCTTATGATCTATTTTTTAAATTGTTTATTTATACTTTTTATTCATGTACAATCTTAACTATCCCGCCTGTAATATTATTATCGCACAGACAAGAAAATACAGTTTGACACTGACGCCACTAACTGCAGAATGATCCATTTCTGAATGAGATTTTGTACATTTTTTTTTATGGAGAATGAAAAAAAATTTTTCTTTTCATTAGTGAGTTATCAGGACAGTTAACTTTTTTATAGATTGATTAATTAATTAATGACTGAGGAAATAATTATAGATTTCTCGGTCGGTAGAAATTGGCAATTTGGCGTGAAAATTGCACGACTTCACTTGAGAAACTTAATTGATATAACAGTTATGATTAACTAATCGTAACTTAATAACAGAGTTGCGCTTCGATAATACTTCGAGGCTGGTTGATTCATAAATTCTTCACACACTTGACTGTTTAAAATAAGTAAACAGGTCTCTAAAATTCATGTATTATTTACATAAAGCCGACACGAACCTGAGTTTTATCTTTGATTAAAAAAAAAAAAAACTAAAAAAAATAATCCAGTTTGAATTATTAGTTGTTGCTAAACTATTGGAGTATGTATTCACCACAAAAGAGATGCTTCGTTGCATATGGCACTGATCAAGTAAGTAATTTTTTTTTTAATAATATTGAAACAATCTTACTCTCTAAATTTGTACCCTATCTCGATTATTTCAAAAAATCTTATATCAAAAATTACGTTTTATCCTTCTTTGATGAATTATCCAAATTTCTTGCAGGTTTTTCGTTTTCAAATTCGTCTATCCTACCACCGCCGCCTGTCGAGACCTCTTCCACACTGCTCCTGCTGCACTCATCGTCTGCAATATCCTGCTCTTGCTCCAGAAAATCCGAGGGTACAAATTCCATATTGTCATCAGTGTCATTGAGGTCCTGAACGGTGGTCATGGTCGGGAAATTGGGCTCGTCCGGGGTGTCAGGCCCACCAGGGTCATCCTCGTGCATCATTAGATTCTCATAGTTGGTCGCACTATCATCATTTCCAGGGAATATATCGTTAGGACTCAGAGGTATATCCAGAGGTTCGAGTTTGATCGGAGCAGAGGGTGAAGTCGGTGTTCTCGGCCGTTGCAGGCGGATTTTCGTGAAAGTCCTTGGAGCTTCGCCCGATTCTGGGAGAGAACGTTTTGGCACTCGTTTAGGGCTGACGGTGGGCTGTGCAGCGGAAGAATTCTTGACGTCTTTGGTAATTCGGAAGTTCGGTAACGCTTGGGATTTGCTAGCAGGTTTCGATTGAGGGATCAGCATCGGAGGTTTGGAGCCCTTAAAAACCAGATAAAAGATTAAAATCTACTCATTAACGGTTTTTTAGGCATGTTCTTACCTGAGAAGACGGCGTGGGGCCGGCCAGACCCTTGACTTGTAGCGCCTCGGCCGCATTCAGCAGCTGAGGGAGCTTGTCATGGGCGACATTAACCTCGCCACGGTACATAAACTTGACCAGTGCCTCAACCTCCCAAAATTTTAGATCTTTCATGAGGATAATTGGATGCTGACACGGGTTTTCACGCAGCAAAGTGGCGAGATAATCGCTGCAGGAGGATAAAATCATTTTATGACACTTGAGGGAGCGTCCCTCACACGCCAGAGTCACATCGACGAATTCCTCCGAGTCGAGCAGCGATGGGAAACTGTTCTGCATGTTGCTGTGATAGCTGTTCCACCTCAGGCACACCTGGAATAAATTTTAAATACGTTAAATCCTGGATTAAATGACTCTACCGGATTATCACTCACCTCCGGCGATTGCTGGGGCATTGGATTGGAGGGTGGCTTTGAGGGCGGCGGCAGCGGCGGCGGCGGCTGCTGGGACTGCTGGCGAGAAGTCATCTTGATCGTCCCCGATGCCACTGGCTTCATTTTAAGTGGTATTGTCTTGAGAACGAGGGTCTTGGACGATGAATTGGCCGTCGGCGGCGGTGCAGGCTTCAACTGCGCCTTTGACATGGGCTGTGCGGCAATTCGGATGGTCTTTGCCGCCGAAGTACTCTGGGGCGGTGTCTGCATCACTGAAAAATTAAGTATAATCTTTAATTTAAATTGTCTGACGCATTTGCGTGGTTCAATGCTTCCTGACATGGCTCAGCTAGTATTTGTCATGTTTCCCAGGAATTTTTTTTTTTATAATCCACATTTTGATCCGATAAATTACCGTGATACCGCTTGCCAATGAGCCTGCCTCCGTGATGTACTCGCAGATGTCTGTGCAGGTTTGTGGTGCCGCATTGTCGTGGGTTGGCGCCACCGCGCACAACGACAGACCCGCAAATGCGGCACTGTGCCCGCAGAGGATCATTGACACACAAGTCAAAGTGGGCCCACACTGCACTGGGGTTGGCCATTGCTCGCAGGCTCTTTGAGTGCGATCTAACGCGCGGTGGGTTTTCAGGCTCCGGCGAATTCAGATCGTCCAGGTAGCAGTCATCATCGTCGTCGTCGTCCTCAGGCTCCTGCTTCAGCGGGCTCTCTAGTCTCTCATGAAAGAGCTTTCGCGCCACGATGTCCGTTAGACGCAGATTTTTGTGCCTGGCACCGGGATCGGAAGATCGGCCAAGCATTATATGACCACTCGACGCTGTTGTACAGGATGTGTTGCGAAATTCAGCCTGGGAAGCTTCTCAGGTAACTTTTGAATTTATTTCTGCAGAGAGAAATCGAGAGAGTTCAGTAGGATGTGCCTGAATATCCAGCTAAGAACGATTATTACAGGGAAATAAAGAGTCATTTGGACATCAGCAATTATCGCTGGTCGGTAAGGGGCGTTGAGTCTTGAATTTCGACGCGTTGGTGGTGGTGGTGGTGGTGTCATTCATGACGTTTTATTTGCCGGTTCGAAATTGAGCAAAACAAAGGTGGCGTGCGATGATAGAGAAACACGAGATATATAGAAGGCGCGCAGTCGCAACGAACAGCCAACTGAAATATTTTATCTACTATTATTATCATCGCTTTGCGTCTCGCGCGATCGTCGTTGGTGTATTTTCGATCTAGAGAATAAAAAAAAATGACAAGTCGCTGGCAAACACGTCGTAGGGATGACGATTCCACGGTTTATTAGCAGAGTGCACTACGACTACGGGCGAATTATCGATTTTCTCTGGCTATTGCGTGCTGGACAGAAATGGGGGGAAATTGCGCGCGCGAACACCATCGGTAAGTGTGCGCACTGTTGCGCCACCGTGAGAAAAAACACCACATGGCGAATTTGTGTGTGGGTTTGTCGAAAAAAATCAATGTTATTTGAGATGCCCTCTCGGTGTATGTAAGAATCTCTCACCGTTTTCTTTTTTTTTCGTCACGCAACATTCGCACTTGTACTTGATGTACACGCATGCATTACTTCCGTCCGCACATTCACGTATTTTTTATATCGTCGAGTGTGACATCAAGGGTTATGCATATGTACACGATCGATCTAGTCACGGAAAAGACATTATAAGTGCTCGCGATCCGACGACGAATCGTTAAGGCCGCGCACAGAGGTAATTAATCTATTTATAGAGGCTTCTAGGCAATCGACTGGTTGACTTACACTCGTTCACGGGGTCGATCCAAATCGTCAGTAGTTTTCTTCACTCCGTCGTCACTCACACGACGTTGGCTGTAGGGTTGATTTCCTCTGTTTGCACAAGTTTTTTTCCGGACTGATGAGCTTGTTCTCGGATGTTACGACTCAACTTTTGCACGCGGCCCTAGAAGAACGATTCTCACAAGCCGAACCCAGAAATGACTAAAATCGAAATCGGTGGCCGACGGGGCGCGTCGTTGGGCGCATGCGCGACACCGCCGGTCGACGCATCATGTGCTCCTCTTCCTCTCTGCTCTTCGTCTCACCCGAGGGCTACTAACCAACATGATCACGTTCGGTCCGGTTCGCATCTTTGTCGAGCTAGCCCGTGCGAAATTACGCTCTATCTCTCTTCCGCTCGGTTTTCTACGATTGATCGATCGCGCGCACACACCCGAGCGAAATCGGGCTGCTTACACAATAGCCTCCCCCCGGGACTCTGTGCACACTTGAGGACCTCTCTTGATCGGCATGTTTTACTCTTGATGATGGTTATATTGGTATTGTTGTTGAATCGGTCGTCGAGCTTCGGAATTGAAAGTATACATATACGTTCAGTTGGAGGTTGAAATCTACATGAGTTTCCGCAAATTAGGCTTCCGGTAATGCCGTGTCCCACCCGCACTGGGTGGTGTTGTCGATAAATCCGATCTGTGCGTGATGCAGCTGGCGCTCGGCTAGATTAAATCATTCTCAAGCACTCCAAGATATACTAGTTGAAATTATACATTGTAAAAAACTATTTATACATTTTTTTCATACAAAAAAAATTATTTTTTACTACTCTAGTAACATTTTCACCGTGAAAAAAAAAAAAAAATACTCCACGAGAAATATTCCGTTGAATTCACGATAAAAAAAACGGATACATATTAATGGTTTTTTTGTTCTGTTTTTGTAGTTGATTAGATATTATATCTCGTGGCCTACTTTACCTATCTACGGCATCATCTCTACACGCTGTTGATATGGCGGAATCTACACTACCGTCAGCGACAATTTCAAATATGCAAAGCCAATTAAATGCGGTGAGTCAGGCAATTGAACCCCACGATTTGTAAAAAGAGAAAAAAAATGAAAAAGAAACTTACAATGCATCACCGGAATCCGTATCTCTGGAAGTTGACCAAGTGCTGGGGAATCTTCTGACTCTTGATTTAGTATTCCAGGCATGGAAAATCTGGCACGAATGGCTTCTGTAGCGCCATAATCAGGTCCATGAGTATGTCCACTGGTCAAAAATGGATTTGCAAAATCACTTGCCGTGATGAGGAGTGCTCGGCAGCCATTGGAAGCACGTTTCACGCACTTCCACTTGATATTTGTCTCGACTTTCTCTTCAATTATGTACATATGTCCTTTGCGAATGATAACGAGTCCCTTCTCCGTTAAAATAAGCTGTAAAACACACGAATGAGCCATCAAGTATGGACGCAAATCTTTGACAACATGTTGATCAAAATATATCCAACTAACCTCCGCAGTGTTTGCATCTGAAATCGTGACCCCTTCAATTGTCGTCGACAGGAAGTTGGACGGGACATTCTTTGGGGCGATTGGGATCGCACCATCATTCAAATTCACCACCGACATAATTCAACAAAGTTGCAAAAACACCCTTCAACGCACTTTTTGCCGCAATAACAATTTAGGGACCCTTTATCTCACCAAAACTATTAATGCAGCTTTGACTAATTTCACGGCAAGTGTGTCGGTAAGGTAGGGGTTAGATCTCAGAGAAAAATAAGAAAAAAATGTTATTTGGCCGCGATTGGCTGGCAGTATTATCATCATCAGTGCAGTTCGAGAATCGATAGACACTCGATTAATATGTGCAAATTAAGATATTTACCGACGACGTCATAGGGATCGTGTGTGTGCACGGTGTGTGTGCATGTACTCGATGAGTGCATACAATGCACCTTCTTCCATTGCATTGCTATCGAGCGAATGCGCCGTGAGCACAGCAGTGGCTCCTCCACCGTGTGCAGACAAGTCCTCAATGTCGCCCCCTCTGCGCCTTATTTCTCCTGGGCCCGTGTTGTTGCCTGCTATCTCTGTAATGGTGGCGGAGGAGCTCGTGTTTGTCGCCAATTGTCCACGACAGTCAGCAATGTACGAGGACGGCGACGACGAGTGACTTTGTCTCGACTCAAGGAGTGTGAACAAAAAAAGCCTAGACACAACCTCAAAAGGATAAAGTTGATACAACAAGGACGTGTATAAGTATGAACCACAAGATATGTTTGTGACCTATCGCATTACGCACGTACTCATCCGTACTCATCATTAGTGATACTCCCCGAGGGCACGATAATCGTCATGATTCGCGATGATGCTCGCATCGTCCTCGAGGAGTTGTGCTTTTTGTAGCTATCCAGTGTCGGCTTGGAAGTATTCAATGGCGATTTTCAACTTGGTGGCCAGCTAACCGTGCAGTTGATCGAGACAGCGATCGTTCAACAGTGAGGATGAGCGGCCTCGCCGAGGCGCTCACAATCCTGTAGGTATCCTGCTATCCTTGATGAACGCATCACACTTGACGGTGATATGTTTTCCTCACCGGCGTCAGTTGTTGGCGAGCCGTCAGGCTACGATTTCGAGAAGGAGGAGAATGCTGCCAAGTGGAAGGGAGTTTTTGTCAATTCCCTGCGAAAAGTGAGTTTTTTCAGTGCTATTTCGGACTGACGGATTAATTTTTTTAATTTTATCTGTCGTAGGTTTTGGAGCAAGTTCATCCAAGCCTTGAGGCACGCCAGGATGCTCTGGACTATGTGGAGAGCCTGATCCTTCGCATGTTGGGGATGCTGTGTCATCCACCGCCCCACACGCCACAGGATGTCGAGGAGCGAGTTCGAAAAACCTTCCCCACGCCCATTGACAGGTGGGCACTCCGTGATGCTCGTGATGCCCTGGAAAAGGGCAAGAAAAAATCGCCGCTCGTGTTGCCCGTAGATAAAATTCACCAGTTGTTACAGAAGGTATTATTTGGAGCTGGAAAAAATTTTTACTTGGGTGATGAGCTAAATGTTGGGAATTACAGGAAGTATTGCAGCACAAAATTGATTCACAAGTGAGTCTATTCGTTGTCGGAGTGCTGGAATACATTTCCGCGGATATCTTGAAGGTAAGTCAATACGATAATGCTTCTCAATAAATAATATTTTTATCAGAAATATAATTCTACGACTTGGTGATTGCAGTTGGCCGGGAATTACGTGAAAAACATTCGACATGTGGAAATATCATGCGAAGACATCCGTGTGGCCATGTATGCCGACATGGTAACAACTATTTTTATTTCATTTTATTTATTTTTATTTTATGATTAAACTATATTAAAGCTTGTCTACTGTCATTTGCACAAGTTTAACGGCCGCTTGAAAAATTACGACACTTATTTTAGTTGGATAATAATGATTTTTCTATTTTCAATTTCAATTAAAAATCTATCGAGAGTTATTACCTAGCACCAGCTCACTTTTAAATTAATTATAGTTGGGAAAAAAATAAATTTTCTGCTCGTTATAATCGACCATTTGGCAGAGTCAACGGGTTATTTTGTGAAATTTTTAAACTTTTCGATTTATCGATTGGTTATGCTATAGATTAGACCACATGCTAATTGTGGCTGCGTATTTTCTCTGCTTGATTACATGCTTTCCACTTACATATAACACCACCATGCTCGTTCGCCGTGCCGTTACAGGTGGTACGTACTTTCAGTGCCAGACATTTTAATCAAATTTCCTTTTTTTCTTTTTCTATTCACGTACCTCCAATCATCGTTAAAAATCTTTCTAATTTATATTGTCTGTTTTATCGAATCAAAATACAATTCATATAATATCCGATGTTGATCATAAAATTCATTTAATAATAATAATAATAAAATTATTAGAATTCCCAGAGCACGTCAATAAATGGTATTTATTTTACTACATAAAATTTTTCTTTAATCATCCGCACTGCTTGATTTCACTTGGGTCATTTAGTTGATGAGAAGTCGCGGACATTTGGAGAAAAAAAAAAAATACGATTCTTTCGCATGGTTGTTTCGCCTGATTGACATTGATATCAATAAATTAATCGTGGCGGAGTTGATGCTCGCAGTAACGCTTGATTACTTTACTTGTGTGAGATAACAATCATCTCCAATTGCCAGCGGAAAATCACGTTAATTCATTCTCGCCAGGTTCTCATGGACATGTTCTACCAAGAAGATTGTGCCGAGGGTCCACAGAGCAGCCTCGGCGCAGTCGTGTCGCAGACCTACGAGGAGTCTGTTCGAGATCTCATTCACGACGAGCGTCACTACCTCCGAGACCTCTACATGATAATAAAAGTGTGTTTTTATCGTTTTAAACCTCTATAACCTAGACTCTAGATCTTGATTGCTTAACGAAAAAAATTTTTTTTCTAGGTCTTTAGAGAGGAAATAACCAAACTAACGCAGGACAAAGGCGAGCTAGAGACACTTTTCAGCAATATCATGGATATTTATGAGGTGACAGTGACTTTGTTGGGCAGTCTGGAGGACATAATGGAGATTACCGAAGAAAAACAAACGCCAACGGTGGGATCGTGTTTCGAGGAACTCGCCGAAGCCGCCGAGTTTGATGTTTACATTAAGTATGTGCGGTTAATCCTTGTCCAGAGTCGTGGCAAATTTATTACCAACGTTTGAACGTGATTTTAGATATGCACGAGACATGAATAGTCCGGCTAGTCGCGATGTCATGACCAGGCTGTTGTCCAGACCAGAGGCGAATGCGGCGTTACGTGCGGCCGGCCACGGATTCAAGGAAGCCGTCAAGTACTATCTGCCAAAATTGTTACTGCAGCCAGTGTGGCACTGTTTTTTGTATTTCGACTATATCAAGGTATTGCAAAAGCGCACGCCAAATCGAGAAGACAGCGAGACGTTGGAGCAAGTGCAGGGTCTATTGAGGCCGTTGCAAATGGAGCTTTTACAGTCGGTAGCGAGTCTGCCAAAGAAGGACATGGGTCTGCGTATGCAGAGTCGCGCCCGGAGGCAGGCAGCGCTGGAAAAGACGAGTGAATTGCAGAAAACTGTGGACGGGTGGGATCAGAGAGACATTGGCCAGTGTTGCAATGAGTTTATTAGGGAAGACATGTTGGGAAAGGTCGGTAGCAATGGTCGCCGACTCACGGAAAGGCGAGCGCTACTATTTGACGGACTCTTGGTGTTGTGTAAACCTAGCAGTGGCAAGAGAGTCAGTGTGAGTGTTGGAGCTGTTGGAGTGGGTGGTGGACCCACTCATCAGGGTGAATTGCGACTAAAGGAGCGGTTTTTTATACGTAAAGTTGATATCATCGATCGAGAAGACACGGAGGAGTTGAAAAATGCCTTTGAAATTGCACCGCGGGACCATCCCAATGTGACACTCGTTGCCAAGTCCGTTGAGGACAAAAACAGTTGGATGGCAGATCTGGTGATGCTCAATACAAAGAGCATGCTCGAGAGAACTTTGGACAGTATTCTCCTGGATGAGGAGAGGAAACATCCGCTCAGGTTGCCGCCGCCACATTTGTACAAGTTTGCCGAGCAGGATTGCCCAAAAAATATTGTTCTGGAGGCCAGAGAAAACGGCGGTGTTCCGCTCATCAAGGGCGCCACGCTCGTTAAGTTGGTCGAAAGGCTAACTTATCATATTTACGCCGATCCGGCGTTTGTACGAACATTCCTGACTACTTATAGGTACGAGGGTGTTGATTATTTTTTTTTCTAGTGAGATTTAATGGACAATTGTAATTTTTATTTATGTTCCACAGGAGTTTTTGCTCACCCCAAGAATTACTGACGCTTTTAGTCGAACGATTCGATATCCCCGATCCATCGCTGGTCTATGGTGAGGAGGAAAAATCGCTCGGCTGTAAGGCCATAGCAAGAGAAGACTGGAAGCGATATCGAAAGGAATTCTGTCAGCCTGTACAGTTTCGAGTGCTCAACGTCCTGAGGCATTGGGTAAATTTTTTTTAATTACTCATCCTGATGAAAACCTTCCTAATACATTGTATGTTCCAGGTGGATCATCATTTTTACGATTTTGAGAGCGACAGAAATCTCTTGGAGCGGTTACAGTTTTTTCTGGACACCGTGTCGGGTAAATCCATGCGGAAGTGGGTTGACTCGGTGATAAAAATAGTCCAGAGGAAGTGTGAACCGTCAGAGCAGAGGCCAATCACGTTTAGTTTTGAGAAATCGCCGCCTCCGATCGAGTGGCACCTCAAAGTTCCCGAGGAAGAGTGGAGTATACTTACGGTAATTAAATAAATCATCTATGGTTGTGTGAATCAACGTAAACAATGTCAACTAATCCGCAGCTGCATCCTATTGAACTGGCGAGGCAATTGACGCTGTTTGAGTTTGACTTGTATCGAATGGTGAAGCCATCAGAGTTGGTTGGAGCTGTTTGGACAAAGAAGGACAAGGAAAAAACGTCACCAAACCTGCTGAAGATGATCAAACACACGACAACGTTCACCAGATGGCTTGAGAAAACCATTCTTGACGCTGACAACGCTGATGAACGAGTAGCAATTGTTTCCCGGGCCATTGAAATTCTTGGTGTATTGCTGGATTTGAATAATTTCAATGCAGTCCTTGCGATTATCAGTGCGCTCATGTCTGCGGCGGTTTACCGGCTGAAATTAACTTTTGCGGTGAGCAAAATACACTTGAAAACCTCAATCATTAATTTTTTTCTGCGATTTATAAATTTCCAAATTATTACAGCAAGTTTCACAACGATTAGGAAAAATATTAGAAGAGGCTGTGGAATTAAATAACGATCACTTTCGCAAATATCAGGAAAAATTGCGTTCCATCAATCCACCATGTGTTCCATTTTTCGGTATGTATATATTAAACGTTGTGGTCGTTTAAATTCATTTAACTAATGATTATTATTTTAATAGGGATATACTTGACCAATTTAATCCACATTGAGGAGGGAAATTCGGATTTTTTGCCGAAACATCCATCGCCATGCGATGATTCCACATCAATTGATGATGGTCCTCAATTGATAAATTTCAGCAAGCGACGAAAAGTTGCTGAAATTACGGGAGAAATTCAGCAGTATCAGAATCAGCCTTACTGTCTGTCAGTTGAGCCGAGAATACGTCACTTTATCGAGAATCTCGCACCCTTTGAGGCTGGAAAAACTGACGTAGACATAAATAATTATCTCTACAATAAAAGTCTGGAGATTGAACCGCGTTCTATCAAGTCATTGCCGCGAAATCCACGAAGATGGCCAGATTTAAACTTAAAATCGCCGGGAATTAAGGCCCGAGGGATCAGTGGGAAGCTGCCGGCACCGTTGCAGGCCGTGGCGTCCAGTGTGCGGCTTCACGACTCAACCCCGGAGGTTCTTCCGCCACCAGAGTTGCCAGAAACACCTCCGCACACGTTGCAAAACATCCACACGAGTGATCACAGTGTGTTTGCACCTGTACTACTAGGTAATAATCACTGCAATTGACGAATTCTACAGTGAAATTGCACATTTCACTGATTTTTGTATACAAAACACAGGCACAGGTCCTCCACCGGGCTCTCCAGGTCCGCTAAGCATGTCGGGGTTGTCTCTGGGCTCGCCGGGAAACAGTCCGCAGCTGGGATCACCTGGACACCTTCAGCCGTCGCACCACCAACCGCCCCCGACGCAGTTTGGCTTCAACGCTAGCACAATCGGCATCATGGGCAGTCCTTCGGGTATGCCATCGTGCGGGGGCAGTCCTGGTGCAGCTCTCCCGACGCCTCCGTCGCCCAGCCATGTACCCATCAGTCAACCACCACCGCCCCTGCCGCCTCGGTGCCACAGGCGACGTGAGAGCTCGATCAGCGAGTCTCCGCAGCAGGTAGTTTACTTTTTTTAATTTTGATTTACACATTTGTGCTGTAATGCTGGATTTTTTTTTCAATCAGGCTCGACAAGCTCCGAATGCTCCGATGCTTCCACCACGCGAGGGAACTTCACCCCCACCACCACTACCCCCGCGACGAGAACTGCCAGTCGCTATTCCTCCGAGATTGCCGCCCACGCTGAATACGAGCACCTCGGCTCTCTTGGCTCGTAGAAACTCGAATCTCGAGACCTCCAGCCACAATGCCACGACTCATCCTCGACGTATTCCCTATATGTCAATGAATGGACCGAGCCCAACGAATCTTCCGCCTGCTCAGCCCAATGGATCGGTGACTCCTCGCCTTCCGCCGAAACCTCTGCCCGGACGCCCGCCAACCACCATGTTCAACTTTAATGCTCCTCCAGGTCCGAGTTGAATTTTTTTTTATATTGTTTTTTTCTTTGTATAAGAGCGTTGTGAGGCTGATGTTTTGCCTGTGAGAATTCACTCTTTGCGTGATTTTTCAGTTTTTATCACTCAAAACTTGCTTTAGAGACTCTGTTTGCGTTCTTATTTTTGCATTTAACGTAAAAAATTATTCATGGTACGTAAAAAAAAAAAACTAATTACAGAGAAGTTCTTTGAGCAGTTTTGTAGCTATTATCATCACGCAAAGCGGTATGACTCGTTTTATTTGTTTTTTTTTTCTCTTTTAAATCGAAGAGAGTTTATTTTTCAACTGACGCAGACTGTTTTAACTTGTACAATATATTTAGATATTTTTAGATATTTTTTCAATAAGCATTTTAGGGATATATACATATGAGTATATATATATTCGTTAGATGATAAGTAGAGATTATATATATTGTGTAAAGAGCCCAATTTGCGCACATTTCTTGTTGCCGTAAGGTGGACGGGGTGGAGTGGGGTTTACTTTTTTGTTTTTTGAGTAGCACTGCTATCGCAGAGCTTCCAACTGGTCCAGGATCATTCAGTCCCGGGTATTTTTATTATGTCCGGGATCTGATGATGCTCTTGCAAGTGGCGGTGGAAAATTGTGAGATGTTTGAGTTGATTTTGTTCTCTTGGAAATTTTATTCCAAATGGATAATGAAAAAAAATTTCCAAGAGAAAAAAAAATTTCTCCTGCCGTTCAGGACCTTTCCTCCTCCAATACAACTGTGATACACGTTATGTGTAAACTAAATGTTTTTTTTTTTTTTTTTCGGTTTTTTGCGTTTTGTTTTTTAGTTTAGAGAGAAAACTATGCAGATAATTAGATGGTTGCGCAATTATTTCACATATGAACAAAAAATGAGATGAGAAGGACTATGTACATGTATATTATTATAAATATATATTCTATTGAATTAATTAGTTATTCTAATAATAACGAGGAATCATGTAAAATAAAAATTATATTGTGTAGCATTCAACGAGTTGATGGTTTACGTTGGGATTTTCAACAGCACAGTGCGAATGCTATACATATATATAATTATTCGAGATCTCTGGAGATTATTTTACTGAGGATTTATAATACAATTTTCTTTTCATATATATATGTATATATACATTACGGAATAATATTTAATATTTTCTTATAAATATCCGCGAGGTTAAACTAGGAAGAAAAAGCTCCCTTGAAATATACATTAAACATATATATATATATGACTAGATCAATCAATTCTGGTTGCTCTTTACAGTCTTTTAATACATACTTGGTCTATCTTTTGAGCACAGAATAATAAAATTTTTACTTGCTCAATTTCAGTATAAACAATTTTTCTTTTTTTTTTTACAGAAAGAGAGAGAGAGAGAGAGAGAGAGAGAGAGAGAGAGAAAGAGTTTTATGACTGTCGCTGCGCGATAAGGGCCTTTTTTAGCAGCATAGAGCTACTAATAGTCACTTTTAAATCAACTAATAGTTTTCCACCTACAAGATGTAAACAAAATTTAATGGTGTACGCGACCTATGTGGCTTCCCAAACGTTTGAGGCCTCGCTGACGCGATGTTGTTGCGCTCCAACGTCAATATGCGCGTCCAAGTGGTCGCTGAGCTTGCTGAAACGTCGGGCCCAGCTGCCGCGTCGAGCACCCTGCCTGGTGCCAATGGCGCCGGCTTCCCGCAGCACCGACATGATCTCATCCTCGTCTTCGCGCCCCTTGACGCCCTTTTCATACTTGACCTCCTGCGCGAGGACCTTTTCTCGAGCCAGTTGGGTTGTCACGGCACTCGGAGTCTCGGGAATAATGTAACTCATCAGTCCCGTAGTAGCAAATACCTATAAAAAATACATAATTTATCAAGATTAACCCGTTTTAAATTGCAGCAAAATTGAATTAATGGACTTGCAAAGTGCTCAAACACCACGATGAAGGCCAACCGCGCAGCGAACACATGCCAATACTGAGGACTGAGGCCGTAGGGGTCAGTTTTGTGCTCTGGACCGTTGCGATAGCCTCGGTACTGGCAGGTGGCCGGTCGCCAGCTCACAGACTCGCTGATCATGTCTTCTCGGTAATCGGAAACATTGAATTCCGACAGGGAACTGTCGATATAGCCCACCAGGTCTTTGGTCGGTGAGTAGACAAAAGCGTAGACACTTCGAGGGATAAAATCCGAGGTGTAGGCAATGACAAAGGCGTTGGAGACGACTGCGGCGTACGTCACGCCCTTGAGGATGCCGTACCAGGCGCCAATATCCTCGACACGCTCGGCCAGCGGGCGCCGGGCCTCTTTTACCATTTTGTACGCATCCAGCCGGATCTCACCGATGTTGTTGAGCAGTGCAAATAGCGGTGCAAGCGGAAATGCCGCGACAAAGAGTGTCACAAAGCCGTACTGAAGGATCATCTCGAGATACTCGTCAAAAAGCGCCAACTTTCCTGGATCCTGAAGCTGATAATCTTGCTCCCAAGATGTGTACTGTCTCTCGTGGTCCTTTGTCGCAGCTTTGTGGGTACGTTTACGCCACCAGTTCCACAATTTCGGTGAGAGAATCTCCATAAAATTGTTAAAAACCTGTTTACCCACCATAATTATGGCCAATTGAATGCAGAGCTCGGACAGACATCCTGCCGGGTCGCACACATCCGTCCTGATGCGGTAAAACTCTGAGGATCGGGCATCTGCATCGCCCGGATACACGTAGAAACGTCCCTAAATCATGAAATTTTCCGTGTTAAGACGATGAGGAGATGGATTGAAGACTGCGAGGTAATACTCACTTTGAAGAAGGCAATGTAAATGAGTGAAGAATAAAAGTTGACAAATTCAAAGAGGAAGATTTTAAAGGTAAAACTGTCCTCATACTCGGTCTGCGTGCGGGGATTCTCCATATTTACCATCCATTTGGCCAGGCGCTGATAGATCCTCGTGAGAATCATGATGATGATCAAGTTTATGAGCGCAGCGGTCATTGAAGTGAAGATTTTGGCGTGGCGTTTGAGAAAGGAGCCGCCACCGCCGTAGAAAACTGCTACGAGCGAGATTCGGTAGATGATTGTGCCCAGAACGGCACCCAAAACTACGCAAATCTACAAAAAAAAGAGAGAAAAATCCTCTTCAAAATGAATTTTATTTGTCGACAATAATCCGGGGTTTGACAAACCATAAACAGCACAAGCGAGCCGGTGACCATGTAACGCCACGCGCGAGACAGCGCAGGCATGTACGGCTCACGCTCTCGCGTCACAGGATTAATTCTGAAGGTTTTAACCGACGACTCAAATTCTGGACGTGGTTCCTCATCGCCATCGGCCGTCTGGAGGTCCCACTCCCACACAATGATGGCCTGTCGACGCTTCCAGAGCTCGAGAAAGCTTGTGGCTGGTGAAAAACCCGAGCAACACTGTGTTTAATCACAGTAAGATCTCTAACGCGCTGTATACCTACCCCAGAAGGACATGAAAATGGCGAAAAACACCGTGGCCGGGTTGTCAAAGAGGTAACTCAGGCGGGAGAACCAGCAGGAGTCGCCGAGCCGGCGAAAGGAGCAGGCCTTGTCGCAGAGAGGACAGAGAGTGATGTTTCCGGCGACATTAGGGTCGCAGATCTCCTTGCTGGGGATGTTGTCGGGTCCCTCCATGCTGGCGAGGCCGTAGAAGAAGCAGAGCAAGCCCACGACCGCCGGGGGATAGAGTGCGCGCGTGTAGAAACCCAGCCAGGCATAGTACAGCGCGACTTTCTCACCAAAGTAGCGTCTAATTAGCCACAGAGGTTGTTTCTTGTACCTGAAATGACGGCAGGCATTGCGCTTGGATCCTCGAATAATTCACCGGAAGGTGAGATATCTCGGAAAATGTCCCCTTTAACTCGAGCAGCAATGGTTAAATGCGCCTTGAACTTGCTTGACATTTCCTTTTTGCTTTATTTTATTCATTGTATCGATTGTCCCGCGAATAGAATCGCAGACTCTAGAGCCTGCGGCGTCGATTGTGCAAATAAAAATGCTTTTCACTCACCATTGTGAGGGTCTGGCCCAAATCAGGTAGAGCAGGTGTCTGTCTAGCGTGACACCGTCGGGTCCCGGTCGGTTGTAGGGCCCCTCGTGCAGCGGGAAGCAGTCTAGGTAGGTTCCGTCGGCGATGAGCCGACGAATTCCCGATTTTTCGTGAGTCTCGTCGTACCTCGTGCGCGTGAGGATCTGCATGACAATCAGCGATCTTTGCGCAGGTGTGTAGGCCGTTTCTCGGTCCTTCACGAGGAACCTGAAAGACAATTGGGTCTCGTGGGCGGCTCAGTGGCTATAAATTATGGATACATTGGGCAATTGAGTTAATGAAGCTCGCCTTTGACCAAGAATCCCGCTGGGAATAGACAGAGCGATCGAAGTGTAGGCTAAAAGACTCTATAAATACAGCATCGACCGGTGCATGGGAAAAATGAGGTTTATTGGGGGTGTTTTTACCGTTCCTCTCGCTCATCAGAGTCCCTGCTTGCGTAGAAACTCGGTTCTTCGGGGTGTAGCTTCGTGTCCCATGAATGAATTTGTCGCAACCAATCTAGACACACTGTCCAACGCTCCCAGATTTTTTTCTTCTTTTTTTTCCCATCCTCGCCCTGAAAAAAATGTGTCTTAATTTTTTACTCATTGCAACATGTCTGTGCTCACTAAAAGCTCGGGAAGAACTGGCGACGTGGTTGAAAGTATTGATTTTTCAGTATGGCTGCTATTTTATCAGTACACGTCAGAGATATCAAAAAACACTTAAAAACTATCGATAAAGCCCGGCTCAACGGACTTGACCACGAAAATTGTCAGTGGTTTATGGATTTTTGGCGAGTGCAGACGTCTCTATGAGAGCTGAGTAAATAAAAATTTTTGCATATTGCCAATTTTTGCACATGATAAAATAATTTCTATCAAATAAAATTATCAAGTAGGAAAAAAAATGAGTAAATTAAAAATACCCAAGCTTTCACGGAGATTGTGATGAATCTTTTGGTGATGAGTTTCAGGTTCATCACTTCCGCATATTGAACCTTGATCTTCCAGGGTATGTGCAGCTTTAAAAAATAGGTTTTTCCGTCGAATGAATTTTCTTTTGGCTCCAACTCCATCTGCAGGCCCTCTTTTAGCAGATTTTCTTGAAACACTCGTCGCTGCTCTTTTTTTCTCGTCTCGATTTCCGTCATTACACCCTCGGACTCCTCCTGGTACACCAGCACCATGTCGATACGTCTGCGGCCATCTCTGAAAGGTGTTTGTCAGTGTGTGTATAGCGGTAGGAATAATTTTATTGAATATTATTTCCAGACGGAAATTAACTAAGTAAAGTTTATCTGAATATAGTGACAGTGAAATGGATATAAGTGTTGAAAACTTGACATAAAAAGTTGGATATTATGTTGAATAACTCAAAGGCTATAGGTGTGCCTTTTTTTAGACCACCTTCACGGTGTCCTCGTCCTCATATATTATTGTGCTCTCAAATAATACTATTAAATTATCAATGCTCTCTAATATAATGGCTAATTACCCAAAAGTGCTCTATATTTAACTGTGATGATACGTCATGCTGTATTTCTTTAGCTTGAAAAAAATTAAAAACTGTCATTAGTTTGATTACCATGAGGAATATATCGGGCAGATGGACAGGTGATATGGAATTTTTTGTTACAAAATAATGGACAATCCCTAAAAATAGACTGAAAACTTGTGTGCTGCGTAACTCGAAGTCATAATTCTATTTTTATTACAGTGACAGTGGGGAAAAAAAAATATTTATCGTTGGAACTCACCGGAAAAAAAGAGTTTCAGCCTCGGGTTCATTGTCATTCGAGCCTCCAGCATCACCATTGGCAACGTTTGCATCTTTTCCCTGATTTGCATCATCAACAAATCCTTCCTCTCCGAGTGCCGGCGACACCATTCGCGAATTTACCTCCGACACAGCTGGTGTCAATGTTGGTCCTGAGATTATTAAACAATACTCTCACACAATAAACATATCGGTAGTTACCAAAATGAGGATAAATTTAATCGATTGCCCCTCTTGTAATTGCTCGATGTGTGGTTATATATAACCTGCCTGTTTACCAACTACTTATTCGTCTAGCCTCAATGGTAAGCATTTGTAAACATGGCATAGGAGTAGTTTCGCGTTTGATTAAAAAAGTGAGCAATGAGCGGACAATCGCGTGACAATGGAAAACGAATGTGGAGCAACAGTAGACACTGTGTTGTGATACAAAAAAAAAAACAGTGACAAAGAGAAATGAGCGTGCAATTTTTTGTGTTTTAAATTGCGCGTTTGGTTCTGCTTGATCATGTCTGTTTCAGCGCGTTGGCTGTAATCAGCGGAAGTTGTCCAAGATAATTACAGTGATAATTTACCGAAAGCATCGCGGATTGGAACAGTTGGAGGCAGTGGAAACACCGAGGCCGCCGAGGTCTTTTTAATTTTCGGGCTGGGATCGACCACGCTCTCCTCGGGCATCTTGACCAAATTGTCGCCGGGTCGGTAGAGAATATCGCGGCCAATGATCTCGCAGATGTCTCCGATGACCAGATGATCCGCCGTTGGCACAGAGAGGTGACTAAAAGGGCGCTCAACGTCCGTAACTATTAGGGGAGACTGTCGCTGCGGGCTGCCTGACGACAGCGGGGATACGTCTGCAGTGCCGATGGACCGCACGATATCGCTGAACGTCGACTGCGATGGACTGGTCTGGATTATCCGAGGAATAGTAAAGTTTCCACTGGGGCTCGGAGGGTTCTGCAGGCAGAGGTAAGTACATGTGAACTAGATCTACTAGTTGTTGATGTGATGTTTGTTTCAGTACCTGGGTCTCGTCCTCGAGGGAGAGTCGCTCTTCCATGTGACGACTCGACTCGTCAAAGAGCGGAAAGCGTGGCGACCTGACGAAGTAACTCGGACTGCAGCCGTCGAGATCATTCAGCAGGGGTGGAAGTGGCAAAAGCGCCTCGTTGCGGATGGCAAGCTGTAGGACGTTGTCCTCGTGGGTGCCGCCAACGCTCTCATCGAATCCCTCGTCGTGGGGGATCGACATGGATCAATCGAAATTTGTACGGCGGCCGTGAACGTCTGCTGTCTTCTCTCTTGTAATATTAATGCGCTCGGTTTTATGCTACTACGTCTTGCAAATTGACTTTTTTAGCCTTGGAAAAAAAAACCCACGGGTGCTGATAGCAGTTGGCTTGCTTATTAACTATGCTTTCGCATCACTGGCACTCGCTTAGTTTCCGCATCGATTGTGAACCTAGACCTCGCATTCACGTATCAAACTGCTGGTTGATGTGAATTTGATGATGAATGAGCAGGTCAGAGGCACGGTAAAACTCTGCGCCAAAGTGCATACACTCGGCCTGTTTCATGCCTGGACCGTTTGATTGCTGAGCACCGATCGCGAGTGTGGACACTGCGAGCAGACAAAGACTGCGCCGATGGCCGACTGGGCACTGAGTTGCCTCGCGTAAAGCTGACCATTCCGAGTGATATGAGCGTGTGTCGTGTAAAGCCCCTGCGATCTCGCATGTCCGATGTCCCCGTGGCTCCTCACCCCGGATATCTATATCCCCCGAGGTAGGTGGCTTTTCAATAACCATGGCTACTGCTACAATAACAGTGGGCATCATCCTGAAATTTATAGATTCATCAGTTGAAACATGTTGGATTAGTTGGATGATAGTATTGATTCTCGTGTATTTATCGCCACGGACAATTGGACGGAAATAAACGCGATGCACACGAGTGTCGTTCTTTTGACGGATGAAACTGTTGATATGACGGTTATTTTTTATGCTATCTCGGTATGAATGACAACTTTACGGATAAATCCGAGGCAATGCGACATTTTTTTAGGTTGATTAGAGTGCGTAACTTGGTGGTGCATATTCTTCTGGAGATTGTTGTCATTATGCAATTAGTTGGCTGGGCAATCAATTTTGTCGGCTGACGTTGAGTAATTGGGCTAGAGGTCGCGGTCTTGGCGCGCGCGGAAAAAAGGTAATAAAGTATAAAATATTTTCCCACAGTTTTCGACTTGAACTGCCATTTCTTCTTTTATGTATATATATAATACTTTTATTTCTCATTGTAATGTACTGCCTATACTTGACAATGGTGTTGGATATCTTAGAGGTCCGATGTGGGCCCAACCTCACGCTTTGTATAGCTTCTTTTCAAATATAATGTAAGTCGTGGCCAGCCTGATTATCTGCGAAAAAGAGAGCTGCTCAACACTAGCATCTATATGTGAATCCTCAGGATACTGCCAATTCCACCATTCATCTGAAGCCCATCTAGAATCACCAGTGTGAATGCTTCACTCTCAAAACACGTGCGGCACTGTCGCGGTTGCTGTTGACGTGACTGGTAAACAATATCTTGTCATCACTATTTTTAAATATTAATCTAATAATTTTTTCTTCTTTTTTGTAGAATTGTCCTACTAGCGGCACGGTATTGTATCCTCGTAATTGAGGAATTTGCGTGTTATTTCTATGATTGACTATGATTGATATGTAAAATACGTAAATTACAATTACGATTATTTATACTACATTTTTATTTGAATTGATTTGATTTTTTTTAGAAGCAATATAATGACTTGATGGAGGGAAGAAAGTGGAAGGCGCGGAAAAAATGGAGATAAAAATCTCCTACCTCACATCGATAAGGAAGTTCTCAGTTGCTCATTTGACTACGCGAGAGGAGAGCGTCGCCTCCGCCTGTGGCCGCCATGTTTTTTAGTCAACGGCCGTCAACAGTTGAGGTAGCATACAAGCTAAACGTCCGATAATTTATCTGCATATACAGTGATTATAATTAATAAAATAACTCGCAAAATTTATTCGCAAAGTTGCATCTGACTGACGACCGCAGCTCTATGTTGGCGACGTGAAGTTTCATCTAGTAAAAACTGTGGTCAGCTCAGGTTTTATACACCTGGACCTTTACACACTCGTCAACATAAATTAATTGGGCGTAACTTGCACGGGTGTGTCAGAATGTGGTCGATTGGGATAATAATATTTACAGCATCTCTGCTGCAGACAGGTAAATTTAATTCACTATTTGTTGAGAAAATTTATTAAAACTAATTATAAGCATAGATGACATCACTTTTCAATGATCCGCAAATTTCTACGCGTAAATTGATTGTGACAAGTCACATTTCAGTGCCAATCTTCCCAGAGATATTATTTATTTTACATATATTCAATCCGAGCATTAATAGCTGATACTCCATGTTGTTTGTAGAAACGCGATCAAGTTCAAATGTTATCAACGCATAATCTCCATCGCCTACTACGTTTGTTTGTTAATTTGATACATTACTTTCTCAGGGATTGCTCAAAGGACTCCTACAATTTCTTACTTATCACAGGAGCAAATCAAGGACATTGGCGGTGCCGTCGACCTTTCCTGCTCAGTTCTCTACTCCCAGGACTACCCGGTCTTGTGGGTGAAGCTGACGAGGGATGGAATCCAGTTACCCCTGTCGTCAAAGACAACGTTGATTATCCGAGACAGTCGCTTCAGTCTTCGATACGATGAGGCCACTTCGACGTACATCCTCCAGGTAATTTTAATCCTTTTCAAAAAAAAAAAAGTCTTAACCAGTCAATATTTCTCCCCGTAGATCAAAGACATTCAGGAAACGGATGCTGGCTACTACGAGTGTCAGATTGTCGTAAGTTTAACATCCATCATACGGGCCAAGGTTGAACTGCAGGTGCGAAGGGCTCCCTTTATAAGCGACAACTCTACGCGCGCGCTCGTGGCCAGTGAGACTGATGCAGTGCAGATGGAGTGCTGGGCTGGAGGTTTTCCAACACCCAGAATCACCTGGCGAAGGGAGAATAATGCCATCCTGCCCACTGGTGGCTCCATTTACCGGTACTTGTAGTCCTGGGTAGTAGCACTTGAAATTGTGCAAAATTAATTTTTGCGCCGTTCGTTTTTCAGTGGAAACATTCTCAAAATTTCCTCGGTGCGCAAGGAAGACCGTGGAACGTACTACTGCGTAGCCGAGAATGGTGTTGGTCGCGGTGCTCGCAGAAATATCAATTTGGAGGTGGAATTTGCACCCGTGATTACGGCTCCGCGTCCCCGCCTCGGTCAGGCACTTCAGTACGACATGGATCTAGAGTGCCACGTAGAGGCCTACCCACCACCGGCCATCATCTGGCTCAAGGATGACGTTCAGCTGTCGAATAATCAGCACTATAGTATCTCGTATTTTGCAACTGCTGACGAGTATGCCGACACAACGATTCGTGTGATCACTATTGAGAAGCGTCAGTACGGCGAGTACGTCTGCCGGGCTCAAAACAAACTCGGCACCGCTGAAACTCGGGTTGAACTGTTTGGTAAATATATTGTAGCAATTGGGGATACTTATAGTCTCTATTTATTGCTCGGCTTGTTGTTCTTCTTAGCGCCTGAATTCTAGGACGATTATTTTGTAGCGGCATGTTCTGGATTTTTTTGTTTATTTTCGCAGAAACAATTATCCCGGTATGCCCACCTGCTTGCGGCCAAGCCACTTATGGAACTGGAGTTATTCCAGTATCCTCTGGGCCACTCATAGCCCTCGTTTTGGTGATAGCTGTCTTGTTCAAGTATGTATCAATATTAGAATTTTTCGTTCTAGTCATTCTAATCGTGCACTCGACATTTTTAATCGTTCATAAGGATTATTTATTGAGTTTTATGTGAAATTTCATTGGTTTTGTGTTACAGAAACTTTAATACCAAATATTAATTATCGAAAACTTGTGACGGCCAAGGGATCACACGCTCCATCCCGCTGGCTTCTCACTGTACTCGGTGTGGTGTTGACAGTTGGGTGCATTCAACCGACTTTTTTTACCTAGAAATATACTTCTACACCGTACAACGAACAAACAATTTATAAATAGTGAAAATCTCTGACAGGATTTATTAGTAAAGTACTCGGCCAATTTTACAAGCCATTATTTTAAGAACGGTTGAAGTAATAATGCAATAGATTAGTATATCTATAGCGATATTGCAATAGATAATCAACTCCACAGATCTCTGTACTGTGCAGCAATTTTTGGGATCAATTTAGGACAATTTAGGAGGGATAAATCTCATTAATATTGACAAATTTTTAATTACGAATAATTTCGTAAATTGTAAAAATGAATCTCAAGGTTTTATTGACAAGTTCTCGTACTTTATCACTACTTTTTTTTAGTAAGTAACTAAAATTTTTTATACATTTTTTCTTTTCGATGGATTTTATTGTAAAATATGTGGATTTCCACATATAAATTTTCGGTAGTAAGTTTTATACTTTAACAAGCAGTGATTTTTTGCAGCTAAATCGCTCACTATACTCATGGTTTTTTGAGTTGACGTTTTTTTTTTATAGATGTAATTTATATATCGATTGAAAATAATTTTTGACGTACTAAACCAACCATTGAGTGTTGAATTGTAATCAATAATTTTATTTTTTATTTTCTCATATTAGAAAATAATTTGAGAAAATGAGAAAAATTACGCTTGCTTTTTGGCAGCGTGTAATAACAAACATATCTCGTGGCACACTAGATATTATTATAACTTCCAGTAGATTTATAATACATTGATAAAAACAATTTTTACTGTTGGGATTTTATAAATATTATAAGTCGAAATCTCGAGATAATAAACAAAAAAAAACTACAACAATAACCAAATAATTAATCCCTTTTTCTTTTTTGTTTTTACAGAATTTTCAAGAGATAAAAAAATATTTCCCGACACTTTTAGAAGCATTTGAACATGGCTTTGCTGATTACCCCGCTTCGCAGGTCATCGAGAGCATCTTCGTACTCTGAGAGCTTATACACACGGATGCCAAGCTTTTCATAATTGAGATATCGATCAGACATGGCCTGCACCAAGGCCAAACCCTTGGGGAAAGTGAACGGATTGATGTTTACACCCACAACAGTCAATTCCTTCTTATAGATCTGTAGGAATTGAGCAATAACCCAGTCAATTAATCCGACACACAATGAAATTCCACCGTGACAAATACCTCAAAGGGATTAAGCGTAAGTTTTGCCTTGGGATTCGCCACGCCAAAGACGCAAAGTCTTCCACCGTGTTTGAGAAGAGGAACAGCAGCCTCCATGGCCGGTCCAGAGCCACTGCAGTCGACAGCGAGGTCAAAACCTTCCTTAATCTCCGTGGGACTTGTCACAGCATAGTCCAGAGCTGAAAGAACCAGCGCGTCATCGTGATACAGCTGCATTTTTTTGAGGTAAGAGAGTCAAACCGAGTTTTTTGGCTGACGCGCGACGCTCTGGCTGCGGTTCGCTGATAGTCACGGTCTTACGGAGGCCATGCAAGTGGAGGAGACAGGCCCAGAGGAGTCCGATGATACCTGCGCCAATAACCAGGACCTTGTTGCCCACGTGCACGGGGTTTATCTTGTCCCAGCCGTGTGCCAGACAGGACAAGGGCTCGCTCAGCGCCGCCTGGGCAAATTCAACATTGTCCGGAAGCGGATAAACCTGCACAACGCGCGCCTTGTGAGCATCAGTCTCAGTGCCGGGCAAGGGATTATTCTCCTACCTGTGCCTCTGGTACGAGGGTGTGGGTCGCCCAGCCGCCATCTCTGAAGATCCCAATGGTACTGTTAATGCCGCCAGACTCGCAAAAGTGGTAGGAACCTCCGTGACAGTAAGTACACTTGTTGCAACCGTTGTTCGGGTCTACTGCCACCCTCTGGCCGATTTTTATCGTCGTCACTGCCGATCCAACGCGCTCAACCGTCCCCACAAACTCGTGGCCCAGTGTCAGCGGTCCGTCGCTCTTGGCGGGGAACGATCCCTTGAAAGAAATGAGCGCTTAGAAAGGTACTTTAGTCAAGGTATGTAGGGGAGAATTTACATCTAGTATGTGAATATCTGTTCCACAAATTCCAGAGTAAGCGACTCGAACGAGAACTTCGTCACTCGCGGGCTTGGGAATTATGCCTGACTTGAGGCCAAGTTTTTTCGTGGATGAATTAAAGCTCAAGTACTCCATTCTCCAAAGACTTATTCAGTAAGTAAGTTTTGGAGCTTGCAGAGACAACTAGAGTGCTTCAGGGCCGTTTACGATCTTATAAATGTCAGGATCATATCTTATCTGGCCTTGATATCAGCAAGGTCATGTGTCAAAGATCAACTAATCTATAAAGTAATTACATTATCATATTATCGCGTTGACGAGGGCAGTAAATACGACAGTTTTGTTGGGTAATTTAGATTGTATATTTAATATACTCTTAATGGCTTGAAATATGCCTTTTATTTATGCTAACAAAAGTATTTATTGTGCCAGAGGACATTTGATTTAATGATGACAATAAAAATAGTCGTCAGGTAATTTTCCTCGCGACTTGGCTAATTTTCAATTCTAATTTTTTTTCATATTATATGAATGATTAAGGAGCTAAATCGTAGCTGATTTGTCTTACGACTGAAAATAAGCTTTTTTATTCATTGAAATTGACTTGAAGTTAATTTTTGGAAAATAAAAAAAATTAGAATTGATCGTAGAATGATTTAAAGTAGGTATACTTCTTGATCAATCATTCATTGATGTACAAGACTCGACATTAAAGCTGTTCAACCGGTATAAAAAATGGGCGAGTCGCGATCTACAGTATAAATTTGGTGTATAGCAACAATAGAGTTCGTTAGTTGTCAAAGAATATCTTCTGACGCGCGTTTTGAAAGCCATTCATTCACCGATATATTTTTTCCTCGCAGTGGCCGGCCCAAACTACCATCACATTATCCACGCAGCATGCATGGAAATAGCCACAGAGAGCAAAGTTCCAACATAAATCTTGGTGCTACAGCTGGACAATGGGCGTCGTATCCTGTCCGGCGAGAGAGGATACATACATATAAGCACTTCGCGCTGAGAGATTCACATCACCCGAGGACCTCTCTGGCAAGTCATAAAATCCAAGAAATATCCTTCGCAGCGCACAAAGGGGCGCCAAACTCATCTTGTAGACGCCACCGCTCCATTCGCTCCACACACGCTATACGGGAATCCTACCGACAGAGCTCATCGTGTTGTTGAGCATCGTGGAAATAACGTTAAAAAATTAAAAACACCAAGCTGGCATGATTTATTGCACCGGCAAGGAGGCGACTGATTATGGACCTTGGATGGTTGCCATCAGTCATAAGTCGTCCTGGCCGTCTGTAGGATGAAAAAAATATATATTCCTCGTTCAGTTGAGCTTGCTCGTGATGGAAATAGTCTCCTGAGTGGCGACAGTCGTGCGGTGATTGAGTAATCGCTGCTTGAATCGCGAGGCAAGCTACTGTCAGGTCGATGGAAAAAATTCATTCATAGTGGAGGGCGATCCGTTGCGCAGGTCGAGGTCGATTTGCCGGGTCAGCCTGGCTCCTTGGCATCAACCGGGATACGAGGCAGTGTGGGAATACTAGTCTGTCAGCCTCGCGCCCGGCTTCCTTTGCAACAGGACAACCGGAAATCAGGTCGCGGGTCGGCCCTGACGTCACTTTCGCACTTGTCGAGCTGCTGCAGTTGCGTCCATTCAACCCCTGGGATTATCTGGGTCACTCGGTCAACCCCCATTGACCGATCTCGCGCGCGCTGCTTTTATTCCCCTTGAAGTCAAGTCTACGCGCCACGCGCGCGCCATCATCATCCCATTCTCATGTGCTTTGCTCTATTTTTCTGCTCCACATTCTCTTTGATGGTTTGTCGTCGTTATTTTTATCTAGGAAAGAAAGAAATAAAATGTGTTTTTAGCGGTTCGGGTTGTAGCTATGTATACATTTCGCGCTTTTTCTTGGCAGATCAGGCGATTCAGAAAAATTTTCTCAATGACTGATGCTTGAGGATATTGCAATCATTTATTTTGAATATCTTTTGGATATATTTATAATTTCTTTGATAAACAATGATAAAAATTAATTTTCACAGTCAAAAGAAAGGGAGTAAATTTTGTAAGAACGAGGCATTATCAGGCAGGTGTCCCTCAGCGACGTCCGGAAACACCAGGCTTCTTATTCTGGCTCACACCATTTGTCATAAAGTCCGTGTTTCTCGGCATTGTGTGTCCCCCGGACATTTTAGTTCCGGTTTCGTCTCAACACGACCCTTTTCGATCGTCTCGGAAACGGACACGTAAAGCAAAACGGAAATATTCAAAGACGAACACACGTCGAGTCGAGTGTTTTGGTGTTGCTGCGCGAGCGGAAGTAGCCCCGGGTATCGCACCCCTATTTGTCAACCCCAAAAGGGCATGTTAAACGGAAATATACATATATTTATATCCGTGCATACGTGACTTGCTGTTTCGCCATCTGTGTCAAAAAATTCACTAAATCCAAATTTATACATACCCGAAAGTTGGAAAATTTTAAATTTTAATGTTGGATATCTTAAAAATTAATTTCAAAATAATTTTTCAGTCAAAAACATGTTTAGCTTATTATTTAATTGACTAATCAATTGAATTAAATGGATGTGGTTGCGACGCGAGCAGCAGTGTACTTTAAACGTATCATTAAGTATATATATGTTATGCACTGAATATACGATATTCCATGTTATATGAAGTTATATCGCGTTGCTAATGTCGAAAAAGCGTAGGAAGGGGATGTTATTGAAATTTTCACCGATAAAAAATTTTTTTAATTTTAACCAACCGTCTTATAAATCTTCTCAATCGCCATTTTTATTGATAACAATAGACATTTGACTTTCAAGTATAGTTTTTCCATGTACAGTTACTTGCGCATAAATTAATTTATACATGGTGTGGGAAATATAGTTTTTTTTTTTTTTTTTTCATTCAGCAAAAATTCTCACGGGAGAATTCAAACGGAAAAGAACAGTTACTTCCCGGCGATGACGGATTTCGCGTTAACTTCCTGTGCCCAAATATACAAATTTGGAAAACAAAATTGCGAGTAAACTTTAAGTATATCCAATGTTGGCATTGAGGATTTGGACCGAGGATTGTGATATCGAGGCAGAGACCTTCAGCCAAGCGGTGGAGAGACACACGAGTCCTGACCCAGTTGGTACGATGTACCCCTGGTATCTTGGGTGAATGGTCGGTCGCTTGTGCTCGCGTCATCGCGTCAAACTGGGTCATCCCTGCGCTCTCACCCTTTTCGTTGCGTTTTCATCCCTGTGCCAACCGCGCCTACATCGACTGATGCTTACCCGCCTATATATATATACAGCTTCAATCATGACGTATATGCATGACCTAGTTGTGTCGAACTTTGTTGCTACTAGAACTAGCGCAATTATAAATTGTTAGACTTTGTCATGAGCGAAAAACACGAAATCTCATGCGCCAGATTTCTTTATTTAGGATATCTCGAAAACTAAGGGACTTGGACAAATTTTGTATTGAACATTTTTTATAGCTCTTTAAATTATCTACAAAAAAGGTTCACTGTAAAAATTTTGTAGTTCCAATAGTTTCCGAATTATTTGCAAAATAATATATCAAGAGTATACCCATATATTGTTTATGATAACCTATTTTTAAATGGACGTAATAAATTTATAAATAGCATCATCACACACAATTGATAAGAAAATAAATGCCGTATAGAGTTGACCCAGGTTATAAACAAGTCAAGGAGCCCAATAAGAATTTGAATAAAGGTTGTGTAAAAAAAGAAACGAGGGGAAACACATGATGAATCGTGCTCTACAGCACGAGGCGAATGGGAGCACGATAAGTATACATGAACGGGTAGAAGAGGGCTGTTGAGCAGTATGAACGGACGGCGGAAGTAACTGCGAGCGCTCAATGAAAGAGCTACCCCCTTGCAGCGGATGCGAATGGTTGAGGCAACCCCATTGAAGAGAGGCGCCCAGTGCCTCTGCGCAAGCCTCGCGTCCTCTTCATCCACAGTGCGTCGTTATTGAGTAATAATTTTAAATGTCACCCCTTCAATTTCAACTACCCCTCTTCAGTCATGAAAGCCAGCTGACGCCTGCGAACAATTTTCGACATACACCCACGAAGTCGTCCTGAAAAAAATCACTCTCACTGAATTATAAATATCTCGAAAACTAAAAAAAATACGAAATTTGTACTCTGAACCTTTTTTCTAGTCCGTAAAATTCTCTATATAAAAGGTATTTAGTAAAAATCCGGTAACTCTAGAAGATTTCGAGATATTTACATCAGCAAAAAAAGACCCTAAAGAATAATCTCATTTTTTGAGCATTGACATTAAATTGTTTTTTTGAAATATCTCGAAAACCATGAAAGATATGAAAAAGTTATTACAAATCTTTTTTGTAGCTCTTAGAATTCTCTACAAAAAAGGTTCAGATAAAATATTACGTATCTCCACTACTGTCCGAGATATTCTTGGTTGTAATAGTGGATGAAAATTCAAAATGTCACAATGATTGTGGAATATGTACATAGAGAACCGTTGGTTGTTTAATTACGGGAAAAATTGCATAGAAAAGTTGGGTCAAGAGATTACAGTGAAGGAGCGGAAGCCAACGATTCTAGCAGTAGACATCCGGCAAAAGTTTCTCTTCCGTGCTTAGTTATTCATACCGGACGCAGGCGTTTTACCTTTCGCATATTATCGTTGGACTCGGTCGTCGTCGCGGCGCAATAATGTCTCGTATAGATGTAATTTAATTTTTCGCTTACTGGCCTTTGAATATTTGCACTCTGTCAGATATATATCTCCGTCGGCAGTTGGTCCATATACTCGGATAAATCAAATTTTTATTAATTAACGCTGCAAGTCATGAATTCTATTTTTGCAGCCGGATGTCATTACCATGCACTTTTTTATTTTAAATTTCACATATTCCATAAATAATATCAACTGTTGATTGGCCTGTTTTATTGACGGGTGGCCTGTCTGTACTTGTATAATAATCTAGTTTAGTTGGATATTGTAATTCATTATAATTCAACGAGTGGCTTGTTTCGACTCATGAATGAAACTACGATTATATTCTCATGCACGCAGTCTCACTCTTGCATTACACTACGACGTCGCGCGTAGACTCCAGCAGAATTCTTGCGCACGTGCCATATTTATATATGTAGACTTCTCCTTTCAATATTGACTCGCGGGCATTTAAATTGTAGAATGTCGCTATTACCAATTTTACAAGGCCGTATTATTATAATCTGGAATTTATTTTAATGCATGCTTAATACATGTAAAAATACTTATTTTAGCGGGTATCTGATTTTTTTTAGATGGTAAAAAAATTACCTAAATCGCAAATTTATGTTTAAAATTTTTTCTATTGGATCCGAAATTTGAAAAATATTTTTTTAATACATTTATTTGGAAAAATTTTCTAAATATCTTCTGAACATTTGAGGGAGAATTTTTTCGTTTCTTTAAATAATGAAAAAAAAATTGACTAGTGTGTTTGATTTGATTAGTATGTGTTTGGCTGGATATATATGCTAAAGGGCGTAACAAAACAGAAGCGGAAGTCCAAAAACGGAAAACCGGATGAGCTTTTAATGTGTCTGACTAAATTGCCGGGTCCGGAAGTAGAATGACGCCCCAGAGGCTTAACACGGGGGTGGTCCTTTATATATATATTTCCATCCTCTCTATCATCGCGCGGGCGTCTTTCATGGAAATTTAACGTGATATGTATATATGTATGTACAAGAATATTTTCTTCATGGACGAATGTTTTTCCTGTCTTAAACGCGACGTCTCTGGCCCTTTTGTTAAGATTCTGAATTTATTACTTCCTTCCTTTGTCCGCATTTTTTACCCAATTTCCTGTGTACCTATAATTGCATTCATCCCATTTCAAACTATCAAAACACTGTTTATTTTTTTTAATTAAACCTTTTTATAAAACGTTTAGATTTTTATTGCAGCGAAAACTAGGGGAAAATTTTGATATCCAATTAATTTTCTCAACTAATTTTACGAATATTTTGATATCCAATTTTTTTTACAATAAATATAGGCATAAATAAAGGAAAACACGTGGGGAAATGTGAATTAGCCGGCAGCAGTAGTTCCAGATAATACAATTGGCCTATGGGTGTCTATAAGAATAGTCGTATGTATCATTCATGATATGGGCATTCAATTCACGACCGTGATAAAGTTTGAAATACGTTGTATAGGAGAGATGAATCGAGACACCTACAAGCCTCATTCTCGTCGTATAGTTCGACACGAGGAACATGAAAAAAAAAAATCAAATAAAAAATAAATAAATAATTCACAACTGTGTTCGGAAAAAATACCAACTATATATTTACACCAGTAAATATAATTTACATAAATTTCTACGCGTAATAAAATCACTGTATATACACGCGTCCAGCATAACATATTGTCTCCAAATTTGAATTTAATTCTTAAAGGCCTTTCGGTAATTTTTTTCCTAAAAAAAATTATTTCAATGATACCATTTCCTTTATAGACATTACAACAAATATTTCATTTTTTCAGACACAAAAAAAAATAATTCAATTGAAAATTTCAATTAAAAAATATCATTTTATTCATTTATTTTTAGAATTTTTACTTATTTATTTTTTTTTTCAATTTCTTGAGGCACTTTATTTCTGAAGGTAATTTGAAAAAATTGTTAAATAAAAATAATTTATGTTGAATGGTTATTTTTCAAGTTGGACGGATGGTAGAATTGAGTAGTAATAAAAATTTCCAGTATTTAAATTACGGAAATGAGGATTATCGGCATCGAAACCTGTAATTAAAATAAATGACGCGGCAATGAGCGCGAGTGGTTGAATATAGCGTTAGAATTAATGCATTTGTGTCAGGTCTTGTGTTGTGAGGGGGTAGCGGGAGGTGAAATGGCAAGAGAGAATGACTCGGACAGTGTGTTCGAAGGCCGCACGCTCGGCCTTTCCGCCCGGAACCGGACGTCACGTCCGGTGTCGATCGGTTAATAAAACCGTCAGACGGGCCGATACAAAAACGCGTAAAAATAGGAGATTGAGGGAAAGAAGAGAGATGTATGTATATTAGTTGGATATCCGTTTGGCTGAAAATACCTATACGAGCGAGCTAGATTTATCAGAGTGATCGGCCTCAGCTCCGGATGTTCGTCAATGCTCGCTGCGGCAAAATAAAATTCGTTTGGATATAAATATAGAGTTATAAGCACGTGGAAGCTCGTCTAAATACACGTGCACACGCTTCCGGTGTGTGTAAACGCGAATCTCCGCACGGTTATTATGTATATTGACTCTATTTTCGCGTTCATCTCTACCCGCAGACTAAACTATTTTTTTCTTTACACCCTTGATGAACTCTTCACGCCCTGAACAACATATGTATTCTCAGACTCCGTACTAATCACCATATACTATCCCAGTGACGTTTTATACCCATTTCTCCTCTCTGTTTAAATGACCAAAAAGCATTAAAAAAAATTTTTTTTTCTATTTGTCGAAAGAATCATTAAAACATCATAAAAAAATTATCTTAATCAGAAAATAAGATTATGTTGCTTGCTTGTACAAATGACTTGAAATTTTTTTCATCAATATATCTAAAGTTGGCAGATTTTTTTTATTACAATTTTTAGGTTTCTTATAATCATGAGAAAAAACAAATAAAATGTATATATCTTAGACTTGGGGTTTCTATGATAGATTTCTCAAGAATTTTTCAACTTAAAAGAAAAAGAGCAGGAAAAAAAATTTTTCAGCTTAAAAATCGTCTAAAATGTTTTTTTTTTTTTTTTTTAATATTTTTACTTTGATTTTTGTTTTAAAATTTTCAGAATTTTGATAAATTAAAAGAGAAAAATAAATTTATTAATGATTTTTTTCTTCAATTAATAAAAAGATTTGTTTTTCGCTTAAAAATCGAAAAATGTGAATAATAGAACGATAAATGACTATATACTATATACATATACTTACATCAGAGAAATAAACGTTCGAGGCCATTAAAAATGATCCATTCAATACTGCAGTGTCAAGGTGATATGTCTTGGAAGCCCAAGAGAGCATCAAATATCAAAAATACACTAATAACTTGGCGTGTGAGATATATATCGTATATACGATCGTCGTGTGCCTACGTCTATTATTCGGTATCGTCAGAGAGAAAGTGAGCGAGAGGAACTTGTCGTGGAAAAATATTTATCCACGCGAACGAGCCGTCATAGTCAGAGGAAATATATTGAAACGCGACAATAGAAGCGGAAGTCGCGTCTAGTTGAGAAATCGGTCGGTCTAATCGCTTAAATCTAAATCTCAAGTGTCACTTTGAATACATATTTTTTTTTCTCCCAAAAAAAACCGCTCTCTTCTATACATATGTATATATAGGTATAGTGAGCCGTTTTTCTCATGCGTGGCATGAAAGAGTGCAGTGCAGTACAGCACAGAAGACGGAAAAATATAATGGCGGGAGAGAAAAATTAAATTGTCGAGGCTCACGCTGCGTGTATATATCGATTGGGGAGGCACTCCGACAACGAGACTAGCCTACATTGAACAGGGGTAGTTGGTAGCCACCACCCCGCTTGCGACCCGCGGCTCCTCATTCACTACTTTCCCCCTCTCGCCAGCCGCGTATACGTATATTCTCCTGTCAATTATTTTCCGCACCCCGCCTTACTATCTGCTCATCGTCCTTTGACTCTCCGCAGTCACTCAAGTCTCATTCTCCACCTGGAAGTATTTTTTATTTCGCATTTTTACTGTTAAAACACCATTGCTGTTTATACACAGTGAAATTAATGTTTTTTTTTTTTACGCTAAAAAATATAATTACATCCTCCTTTTGTCTAATAAAATAAATACTAGGTACATTGTTCCATTGAAATCATTAAAAACTAAATACATTAGTCAGATTGCCTAATGCAAAAACAAACCTTTGTAAGCACTAATCCACCCTAAAACAAAATTACAAATATTTTATAATTAAAAAAAAAAGCACGTAAAAAAATATTTCTTACCAAATGTTGGGAGATTTATACAGCTCAATAAGCGTGTGCGGCACTGTGAATAAATTGTTGGAGGGAGGTGAAATTAATTAAGATGATTGGGCAAGTGTTTGCGCACATATCGAGCGGCTTTATCAGCTGAGTGATGAGACAGTGCGTGAGGCCGATGATTCAGGGGCGCGAGGCACAAGGTGTGCATGCACATTGAGCGAAAACCACCCTGTGATGGCTGGGGGTGGTACTGGTGGTGGTGGTGGGCCGCGTGGTGGTGGTGCGAATCCATGTCGAGAATGCGCGCGCTACCCCTTACCTCGTCGTCATCATCGTATTGCTCGTCGGCGCAAAGCTGAATGCAGTCCGCCGTCACTTTGCGAGCCGCTCACACACGCCATTCAGATGCCACGGATGCAACTGGCCGTCGCCGGGCCCCTGGCTGAGCTTTTGAGCACGTTTGTCGTGGTCGCACGAGGCCAGAGGCAAGCCTCGTAGTTATTTGGCACGTCCTTCTCTCGGGTAAGTGTGTGTATGCATGAATGGAGCATAACGAGTGTATGTATACACCGTGTATAGGGTCGCAACAAAACCTCGCCCGCCGTCGGCGTCGTGACTTTGAGTGGCCCAGTCAACGAGGCTGCTGACTTTCAAAAGCATCCCCTTAAATATTCATTGCATCATTCACTCGATTTATCTTTTCTTCTGCATCATTTCAATCTTAATCATGGATCATTAAAAAATCTAATTAAAAAAAATTAATTAAAAATTTTTTTTTATTAAAAAAATAAGATCTCAATTATAATTTGAGTGATATTATTTCAAATTTTTTTTAGAATTTTTTTTTTTAACATTTTTTATGGTTATAAAATCCCGATGGGCTTTAAAGATATGAATTAGAATTTTTTTTTAGTAGATGAATAAATAAAATATAATTTTTTAATAAATAAATAATCGTTTTTTTTTCAAATTTAATCATCGAACAAAATAAATTTTTATATTAATTAAATTGTGTGTTGTGTGCGGTAAATCCAATCTAATTGATTTTTTATCTTCTGAAAAATAACGACTCCTCAGATTTGTAACATAAAAAAAAAATACATTAATACTGAACAGTGATAAATGATTTCCGTTCCAATTTAACATCATCATCTCAATCTGACAAGGAGAAGTATATTAAAGATAAAAATTGTGTCCGACGCATTTATACCTGATGATGTCGAACATCAGTCTTGTCTACAAGTGAGCACGCTGTGGAATACTATACTTATACAGTATAGGAGTATAAAGCCAACGGAATAAAATTCGTGGGAGGTTGAATAATATTTCCTGTTCCAGAGGCAGGATTTGCGAAACACACCGGAAGAAGTGAGCCGACTCGTGCAGCGTATAGTGTCGTAAAGAGGCTTTTTGTTGAGGATGGCCGAGTAGTAGGAGAGCTGTTGTGTGTGCGACGACGAGAAACGGCAAATCCAGATCCCGTAACAGTAATCATCTCGGCCTTGAAGACATAACAGCACGACAGAGAGGAAGTAGAGGGCAAGACTGCGACGAGATTCCCAAGCAACGTGACTCGCTGTTGCGTGCGTCGATCCAGCTCACCACCCTCTTCGCCTGTTTCCGTCCAGTCAACTATTCGCTTGTCCGTGAAAGTACTCCTCGTCATCGAGACCACTCAAGGTATATCAACGCCTTTTGTCTAATTATTTAGCTCTTATAAACTGACGCATGAATCGCCCACGTCACCCGCGTATATATCCACGCGCGTCCCACGTTGGTGGCTTTTGGAAAAACTCCTCGACATCATCTTCGATCCAATTCATTCATAAAGCCCACTTTGTCGTCCCATTAAATGCCCGCGTAGGCTGGAATTCAATATAAATACAATTTTATGCTCTGTCGAAAAATGTAGGCAGCAAGGAAAAAAAATTCGGGCGCTTCAGTCGCACATCAATAATCTCACACCGCGTTTATCACGCACCTTTTCCAGTGTTCGCGATGCGAATGAACGCTCGCACCCTTTCACGCGTCAGACTTCATCAGTTGGTATATTGAGAGATTTCAACCCCTACGCGCGCGCGTCGTCGTTGCAAAACACCGTGTTCTCGTGAGTTTTATCTTTGCGAAATGATATAAAAACTATTCAAATTATGGCATGACGCGCGCGATCGTAAATTTCGAGATTTTTTGTTCGCCCCCCCCCCGGTGAGAATCGACCGGGTGAATGTTTAAGCACAAAGATGAGCACCCACGCACCGCCCGACGGGGACCAATCACAGCACGCACTCGCGTGTATTTGTCTGCACCAAAAGCTTGAAAAGGCGCGGAGGGGAGCAGTAGGGCCATGCCGATGTGGAGGGGAATAGAGAAGCAACTTCTGCCGAGTTTAGGTCGTCGTCGACGGCGATAGACCTGCAGTCAGTGACTCGCGCGCGCGAGGCCCTTTGCTTCTTCTCTCAATGCTCACGGCGTTTTGTGAGAAGCAAAGGAAAAAATCAATGTCCAAGTGGGCGCTCGGGGCTTTAGGCGTATACGTACTTGTGGTGAAAAACACATCTGACGAGCTATTGGAGTTTATTTTTACGAGCATGGGTGAACGTGCAGTGTAGGAACGGAAGACGTGGGCGCTCGTCGTGCGGGCATCGTCAAACACACGACTATAGTGACGATAGCCCTCGTCTAGCTATAAACGTGACATGGTGCTACATTTATCACGTGAATCACTATGGCTGGATCAGCCTTCTGCTGCCGGTCTCACCAGCTAGAGAGAAATAGAACGGAAATGAAGCAGTGCAATCTCGATCACGGTAATAAAACTTTGATTTTCGAATTTTCGTTTCTTTTAATAAGTTATTTATATTGACGCCAAATCGATAATACATCTGTTTGTAAAAGTGTTTAAAATTTGTCTAAAAATGTGAAAATCACGTGTTGACGGCTTTTTATTATGTTTCCCGCCAAACTCGCGATTTCGCCGACTTTCCGACCTGTCCATTGGCTTGTCTGCTTGCGAGCCTCTGTCGACTGCCGCTTGGCGGCGCACACGAACCGACGCGACACGAATCCCGCCGTTTGACAGTTTCAATGCGGAGCTTGCGCAGGCAGGTCTTGTCTCGCTCTTGTCAGTCGGTGTCTGCTTGTTGTAAACATGGCGATCGCTTCGTACAGTTTACGCAGTGTCGGTGGAATTTTTCCCCATCTGATCTTTGTGACGGTGTCGCTGTTGCTGGCTTTGACCCAAGGTAGGCACTCGTGCTGATTACCCGTACCCTGAGAAAAAATATGTCGAGTATATTCTTTCGGTTGAGATGCGTTGGGCCCCATCAGGGCATATCAGTCGAATTTGTGTATAACAAAAGCGTCTGTGAAATACAACGTCGGACGGAAAGGTCATCATCATCATCATCTGTGTGTGATTAATCGTGTTCGCGCGCGCACCACACACCCGTCGACAAACTGCGATTCATGCGAGAGGAATTCACCGCGATTGGTGCACTCTGTGTGTGCATGGCTTTTCCCCTCCCGCATACCCGGCCGTTCATAAAATTAACCCAATGTTTACTTCCTGTTGGGCAGGCTCTTTATCTCGCCGCGCAAATGCCGAGCATTTAGAGTTTGGCCGGGTTATCAGCACGTCGTTTCCGGTGTCTGGGCTTATCGTCCAGTGGTGGCGCGCATTACCTCTGGCCTCTACTCGCGCGGTCGCTCGCATACATATTCTCATGCTAATTTGTGCTCGCTTTATGTAAGAAACATCTCGAGGTGAGTGCGCTTACATACATACACACACAGTTCGATAAAGGATTTATCCATAATTCACGTAGTTTTATCTACTCTGTGAATTAAATAATTCCCATCATCACATGTAGGTATATGAAATTCACGAGTTGAATGCCATGCGTGAATCGACACCGTTATTGCGTCTATATAATATAAGAGAAAAAAAAAGAGAGAGAGACGTATATATGAGCACCTGTGTAATCATCACAGTAATTAAGGCCTGTGTGAAGATTATTAGCGATATAAAATTTCTAATTGCTTATTTCCCATTGCATTGTAGGCACTGGAGCACCGCTAACTCACGAATACATAAGCAACGTTCCTAATTACAACGTTGATAGCGGTGATAATGAAGACAATCATCCGCAGACCATCTTCCTAATTCGATCGAGGTGGCAAGCTGAAACTGTGCAGCCAATCTCCCTGCGATCTAGCGAGGGGATGTCTGCGCGGTCTCATCACAGGTAAGAACATCAAACACACCCGAAATACAAAATACAATAGCATCAGTTATATATATATTCTTATTCACAGAATTCGGCAGTCGGCTTCTGAACTGGATGATGCTGGAATGGAGTTACCAGCTCAACTGCGTGCCCCAGCAGCCAGTCAGGAGGTTAGCACGACTGCAGCCGTGTCATGGACAGACTGGAAGCTGCCGCCAGTGATTGTGTGTGCTCTTCTTGGCGCTATTCTCTTCACTTTGCTGTTCCTCATATGGCTGCGGAAGCAAATGTCGGGTGAAAAAAAGTCTGGCGATGATGGGCGAGGTCTCGTGGAGGAGGGAGCCGCGGGCCCAGCTCCGGCTCATGTCGGAAAGAGCATTAGTCACTGTATGGAGGCACAGTGGGTGCATCAGCCATTTGTCAAGATGCCCGTGTCTGTGCAGCCCGTGCCGAGTTCCGGTCTGCCCGAGATTATGTCTATAGCTACGCCTGAACGTCGTGCTGAGCCTGTGCGCGTCAAGGCCAAGGGTTTGCTCGAGCGCCGTGGCTCCAGCGCGAGTTTGACCATCGAGCTGGCTCCCGCGCCCGAGAGCCCGCCGCACGTAGTTACTCCGACACATGAGTGCACCTCTGAGGAGTTTCTCCTGAGTGCGGGAAATGTTCTGTCGCGCGCACAGCTACGCAAAGTCATCCGGGATCCCAACTCGCTGCACAACGAGTTCTGGGAGGTGCCTTCAAACATGCCAGAACGTGTGGACATCTGTGGCGTCAATATGAAAAATCGTTATCCGTGTGTTTTGCCCAATTCGCACTCTCGCGTCGTCCTCGCAGGCATTGATGATCCCGTTGCGAGCTACATCAACGCGAATTACATAAAAGTGAGTACCACTTGATGCCGTCTTTTTTTTTTTTGGTATTTTAGAATTTTTATTGTTTGTTTTTGCGATAAGATTATGTGAAGAGTATTTTTGATGATTCACGTGGTGTTTAAACAGGGATATGACGGCGAGGACAACCGGTATATCGCCACGCAGGGCCCACTGGCAAGCACGGTGACCGACTTTTGGCGCATGGTGTGGATGGACAAAGCACCTGCAGTGGTGATGATGACTCGCCTCGATGAGGATTCGATGACAAAGTGTGACGTGTATTTTCCGCTAGAGAGCAATAGCCGAATTCAAAGTGGCCCCTTCACCATTTCGGTCACGTCCATTGTCTGCAAAGACGGCTACACTATTCGTGATCTCGAGTTGAGGCAGGGCAGCGAACGACGCAGTGTTATTCACTACTGGTATGACTCATGGTACGACCACGCTGTGCCACAGGCTGCCGATACTCTAGTCAGTTTGGCGGCGGAAATTAACACCTTCCCAGGGCCTATCATTGTGCACTGCAGTGCTGGCATTGGCAGGACGGGATGTTTCATTGCTCTGGCCACCGGAATGATTCAACTGGCCCGTGATGGCAATGTTGATATCCTTGGCATCCTGTGTCAGATGAGGTGAATAATCCATGTGACTCATCATTATTTTAATTATGACCCTTTTTATCTAGAAAATATTAGTGTAGAAGAGATCGGTAAAAGTTGTCTTCAGAAAAGACATTATAGTAAAATCATGTATATCCAATGCTTCTCGAGATATCGGTGTGTTGGAAGATGAAACTGCAATCTCAATTTATCTCAGTCTGGTCTATACATATTCCGACATTTTTATCAGTCGGGGGAAAGGTTTATTTACGGTTTGTTATTCTCTTGCAGATACGATAGAGGTGGGATGGTTCAAACGGCCGAGCAGTACGAATTTGTCCACAAGGCATTATGTCTGTACGAGCAGACGTTGAATGGCAAAACGCCAACGTCTGGCGACTGAGGCGTGAAGCCAAGATGAACGTAAATTCCAGATAAATGAGGAAGCAAAATAAATGGAATCATTGGCCTCCTTGAAGCGCATAATTTACATATACTTGTGGACTCCAGGTAAATAATAATCTTCTGGTTGGCTGTTTTTCCTTCTGGAACTGTCCTTTCTTGAATCTCGCAGAAAAAAAAAAAAAAATACAGTAGTCTCGGAAAAAAAAATCCTTTGTTGCGACAATCGGGATATTGTCGTATCAAGCTGCCATTCAACTATACTGCCACACAAATTATATATACATAAAATAAAATAAATAATTAGCGTTGAAAGAGGAGGATCTGAACGCTTAATAGTACTTTGAGGAATATTTGCCCTCTTTGTGCGCGGGCTTTAAATTCAATTATATGATATTTCGTCATTTACGCGAACACACTTACGTATTTATTGCTCTGAGATTTGTGTCAATTAATTGAATTTGCGTAAGTGAAATAAGCCCGCATGTCTCAGCCGACTATTCAATCGTCTTCTGACAAACAGTGAACAGCATTCAAAAGCTCAAAGTGTCGCGACTCTTCACTGCGCCATTTTATGGAATAATTCAATTTTTTATTTCAATTAGAAAGTTTATTACTCCTTGGGGCATATGAAAAACTCTAAATTAATTTTTGAAGCTCATTTATTTGGCTGTACTATTTTTTTTTTCAATCATAAACAAGAAATCTCAAGTACGATGGTTTTGGAAAAGACTGAATTTTAATTGTAGTACAATCTTCGTTTTTATTAATTGTTATTTATGAGCGCACGAAATGTTTTATGGATGTATAAATGGAAGGGTAATTAATTTGCGGCGTAAAAAAATGGCACTGACAATAATGAATGAGTTTCAAGAATTTAAACAGATTGTTTTACTGGGTTGAAGACAATACTTATATGAATTATTTGATGAAATTGATGGGGAATATCTCGTGTTCATGATGAAATATATTTTCGAATTTAAGTCTCCGATTGGAGGACGAATAATCATCACAAATACTATTATTATTCGCTTGTGGAATCTCAATTTGACCATGCAGTAGCTCTAGTGGTTATATTCGCTTCAATTCGTATCTAATGCATCGAACAAAATTTTTTTAAATACCAACGTAAATTATTTCTACGTTCAGATATTTACATGTCTGAACATTACCCAACTCTAATATATTGATATAATTTCTTTTTCAAGCTTAAATATATAATTTTTTATACAATTTGTGAGGTCAATCATTCGTTTTCATCTCGTCAACGCAAAAAAAAAAATAATAAACTCGAGATATGTTTATTAATTTTTTTTTTGCTTTGATTGCTATGATATTTAAATTGTATATATAAAATTAAATATTTAACAATGAAATTATGCATCAGAAATATCAGAATTTCACAGAATGGTATTTTGAAAAAATTGTCAGCATATGATACGAATTTAATCAAGTATAATCCTGATGTATTTATTTACTTCCTTGCTCGGACGCAATGAAAAATCATTGATTGAACGCGTTATGAAAAAAAAAAAACAAAACAAATATAAGCAATTATCAGTGTGTTTGTGTTTCTTCTGCGAGGATAAATTTGTGATATATGAATTGTGTATAAAATAATATATTGTACAGAGAGCTATAAAATATATTTGTGAATAAATGAGAATAAATACGAATGAACATTATATATATATACACATATATATATAGTGAAGCATAAAAAAAATTATTTATGAATGACTGGGTGGTGTCAAGAGTGTGTTAGAATTAATTGTAACAATTAACACAAAAAATATACATATTATAATTACGTTAAATAACTATTCTAGCGGCCCCTTGGTGTTCAATTGTACTTATGTGACACATAAATGTTTATAGCATCCAAAATTATCGTTTCTTTCCCCACCATCGCTTTTGAGGATATTTTTTACTCAAGGTTTCCCTCCCGACAGAATTTCTAGCCGCAATTATATTGTGCGTTTCTCTCGGGTACATATAATAATTTCGGAATTTTCCGCCGTCATGAGAAAATCTATAAATATATTATACCAAACGCAAAAGTCAAACGACCCCCCTTGCTGCGAATGTACAAATGTATTTGAATTTTCCCGCGCAGTCACCTCCGTCGGTAACTTAAGTCTCCATCTTGTGGCGCCATCTTTGCTCGGCGAGTTGAGCCAAGATGGCGAGTCATCGGAGATTCTCGGGCACGCGGTGAATAATGTCAGCGGAGCGAAGCGCGATTGGACCGGTTTTGTCCCCCAGAGGGATTTGGTGTGCCCCACTCTGGGCTGGAATCGCAATCTTTGCCTCGTTGAGGGCTATTATCATGTGGAGAGAACTGCTTTGACACGGCAGCTCATCCACACGGGCGCTCCGCGGTCCACAGCAACCAAATACACACGATAAAACAAACGTCATCGAGCTAGAATTTTATCACGTGACCATGTTGCCGTGACGGATGTGTTTGTGTCGACGAGTAGTGGGGCTGTCGTGTATCGTCGCGTGAGCGTGCATCAACTTGTGTGTGCATCACAGATCGTCAAGAAAACGAGATTTGTGCGCTAATAATTGTCGACAGAGTCTCCACGCGCGCCAGCAAATGTGTTTGCCATGAATTAGTTTGAGTGTAGTGTTGTGCTGGATAATCCTGCGCTGAATTTACACACAAAGGACAACAAAAGTGTAGTTTGCACCTCGACACTTCCGCTCGCTGGGTCTTTGGTACCATGATCCAAGCCGATCTCTCGTCGGAAAAGTTGTCCTAGTCAAAGACCATGAATATTCGCACGGAAATTTGATCCTTCAATGACTAACGGTAAATTGTGCGTGTGACTGAGCAATAAACTATATTTTAGTGCAGTGAAGTGACTAATACTTTGACCAACTAACAATAAATTTCGACTCTTTTTCCACACTGTCATACTCACCGTATATTCAATCTGAAAGCCAGGAGAAACGCCGTTTTTCAAGCATGTCTGCAATCACCGAGATGTTCGACTTGTCGACAAGTGTTGAGAACCAGCAAAATGGAATTCTTTGAGGCCAAACGCCATCCTGGGGCCCATCGAACACGGCATGGATGTCATCGGGGAGGGCGATGAGCAGACCCTCCAGGCCATTCTCGGTAAGTCGCTATTCTTTATTTCTTGTCTTTTGGGATATATCAGGTACACTGCCTGACAAGGACCTATACTCCTAAATCCCCGTCAGCTGTCGATTCAATGAGTTCTCAGTCATTCACCTCTGCTCGTGAGGTGAAGAAAGTTCTCCCGAGTTGTGTTCCGCCTTAGGAAAAAAATTTGTTTCTTCTATATATTGATAAAAACTAACCTGGAATGTCAATGTGATTAAAACTATGCTTTGTCCAATCGTGTATTGGGAAAATCTAGGTGTACAATAGTCTAGTATTTTCCTGGGTTATATAGCGTCAGAATTTTATATATGTATAAAACAAGTCCAACGTCAATCAGAGGATTTTTTAGACCGTGAAAAAAATTTAGCATTAATTAAAGCAAATGTGACTCAAGGGCTTCTCTGCGGGATTTAAATACCTATAAACATGTTTACGAAAAATTCCATTAAACTTGCACAACACTTCCTGTCAGTGAGACAATTTTTTTTCCTCCTGACAGAGTGTGTAGGAAATATTCTCTGGGTATTTTTGTCTGACCCTTTTCCCGTCTACTCGCAATACAAAAACTCAGATACCTGTTACGCATGATGTTGTTGGCGTGTCATACCGTAAATTCTGCGATGCGCAACGCGACCAACTATTTGTCGCTTTCCTAACCATTGAGTTATCCTTTCGGGATGGGAATTTAGATGTAATTTCGTGTTGCATCACACACCACGGCGATCGGTGTGTGTATGTGATTAGATGTGTGGAGTCGATCGAAAGCGCGGAATTTTTTGTCTTCACCGCGCGGCCGCCGCTCGGGATGATATTTACTGCGTAAAAATTGTTGACTAAAGGGTCTTCCAAGGGGGGAGAGATCTCGCAGAGTTGTCGTGTTGATAGAGAAGAGAGGGAATGGAAAGGCGTTCGAAGCCTTTCGCGCGCTGCTTCGACTGCTACACCTTGCGCTCCGTGACGTCACTGCGCTGCGTACATTCACCTCATTAGGTACCGTGGCACCCAACTTATTATCGAGGACAAAGGTTACAGAGCAATCAGGATTAACTCCTAAATTATTTATCCAACTTGTAATAATTTTTCTGTCCATTGGAAAGATTGGAAAAATTTTTTTTCCCTTGAAAGAATGTTAGGCATTTTTCTTGTTAGTTTGTGCAATGTGTAGTTGCAATTAAACTGCCCGATAGCGTTATCAAAGTGAATTTATGGAGCTTAAATCGCGACGTATAATCGCACTGAAGCGCAACGAATTTTGTGGAAATTCAGTGTTATTTACTCGCATGCCCGTCATGATTTTTTTATTGTTTGTTTTGTTATCTTTGCACACATTTATTGTTTGACAAATTAGTAATGCTCGTATTTTTTTTTTCGCTCTTTCTTGAGTGGTGAGAGATATTAATAGTTTATGTTGCAGTGTATATAAATGTTTGCTTTTTTAAATGATCGTTTAATTTTATTTATTGCAATTGTCGACAATTAATCAACACTTTTATTAGCCTGATTGAAAAGAAATTAATTGTTAAGTCAGTGAAATTTTTTTCATGATTTTTTAAGCTAATTTATTCATAAAATTAATTTTAAAAAAATTTAGGTGAATAATTTGACTTAAAAATTACTAGAGATACTTTTTGACTAAAAAAAAATTCTAAAAAAGTTTAATCCCATAGTTTGGAGTGTTAATGAGGGTTTTTAACGGTTGCACGAATTGTCAATTGGTTCCAGTCGATAGACTTGGGTTTATTAGCATATAATAAAGTGGGATATATGGGTAAAAAAATAATAAATAAATCATTTCGAGAAAACAAATCACGTGTGAGAGTTCCGGGACATTTTGACGTTTCAATGGGTGAATTAACGTGGAAAGAGATTCACCGAGGCGTGAATAGTGAAGAGTCAATGGAGGACGGCGTGAAAGGAACTCTGTAATTGCACTGTGTATTTTTATTGTGCCTTGTAGATACACATAAGTGTTGGCATGTGTGTATACAGTATTATTACAGACGGGCAGCGTTAGCCTTGGAGAAAAATAACTGAAAGAAGCGGGTGAGACGAGTATATCGACATATGTACTGACCGCAATATGTTAATTTTGTAACCGATTGACCGCGCAGTTTTCCAAAGTGTCCATCAGCGCACTGGTCAGTCATACAAAACAATGGAAACATGGCTTGAAAACGCGTTCCATTTACACTTTTATCAATTTTTACTCTCCAACTAGTAAACAAAAAAATATTAAACTGTTTCAAGGCATTTTTTTTAAGTGACTAAATAATTAGATAAACAATTAATTTTTTATCGTTTAATTTTAAAATAAATTTAAAAAATCTTTAAAACAAATAATTTGGAAAAATTCGAATTTATTTATTGCTTTATCGAACGTTATAAAGATTTTAAATTAAACTTGGAATTTATTTTACCTCTTAAAATTGTCAAAACTTGAAAAATCACTTGCTTGCATCATAGAACTATTATTTCTTTAGTAAAATTGAAGATTGCTTGTTGTCTGAGATAATTTCAAACCGTCTTGTCAAAATGGGACAGGCGATTTGCGGTGTTTTTATACTCTGATTATTTATTTTATATATCTAAAAGAAAAAAACAAACAAAATACTCTGTCATCATAAATACTTTTATCATTCCAACTTGTGACACGGTAATTGTAACTATTGGACGGTTTAGGGTATCTAAGGCAAGTTGATTTATATCCTCAATGAAGGATATAAAAAAAAAAATTCGCCAAGTAGGCTATAGATCACATAAAATAAGAAAAAATGGCGGTTGAATATAAAAAATAAAAAAAACTTTTCACGATATATATTCTCCACCCCTAAAACTTTCATTCGCTGGCGTCGCGACGTCAGTTCCGCCTCTAGAAAAACCTGCACATGCGCGAAATATTCGCGATTGGCTGCTTTTATAATTTATACGGCTTTTATAAGCTGATGTAGTTTTTCAGGTGTATAGTTTTGTTGAAATCTTTTGAAAAAAATATTTTCAAGAGCAAACATGCAGGATTATTGACGTGTATTTATTTCAATGTTTTGTCGTTTGATTGGATTTAATTACATTAATTTCCGTCGCACAACTGCTAATTCAATCAATTAATTCGTCAATTGGACTAGCTCGCAGTCTGATTCATTATTATGGGTATATATAGACATTGTACGGTATACATTTGATTGAAGGAGATATGATTAAATCAATACACAGCAAGATTGTCGTCCAATTGCCACAACTTCTTTTAGATTTATAATGAAATTCATAATTAATCGACTATTGCGTTTAGAAATAGGCAAATTATGCGAAAGTGAAACGGATTATATTTCGAGTTGTGACGCGACATATATACTACTCGCCTACGCGACTTTTAATAAGTATATCCACAAACGTACTTATACAACATCTACAATATTTTTGTGCTACATCAATCAAATCACTTTTATAATCATGTAACGACGTGTTTCTACGTCAATAAAGAAAACTACCATATTATTTTTCGATAAACAATTCTAATATAATTATATATGCGATTGATGATTTTTTCAATTCATCGAATGCAATAGCTATACTTCTATAAAATTAACCGATTATCTTTCGAGAATTACGTATAGATACATTACTGGGAAATCCCTGGATTTTAATCAATCACGCATTTTAAAAGTTGTTTCACATAGGAAAAACATAAATAATAAATACTATAGGCTTGAAATGATTAAATTCGAATTTTTTCCTAGTACTTCAGGGGCTTGCGGGTTTTAAACCTTTTCAAACTACATACATAGAAAACAAATAGAAAATTTATTCAAGTGTAAAATAATTCACTAAAAGTTATCATTATTATCCGAGCTTTCAATTACATAATTAAACATCCATAAACACTATAGGGTAGTGCAAAAGAGTTGACTATTTCTGTTTTTCAGGTCTCATTTGAAAAAATCATAATTATCATCATGTTTAAAGAGCCCTCTCTAAAAGTATCAGCTCAATCTACAAACATTTTAAGAGGTCGTTCACGAATTTTTAAATTCGCAAACAAAAATGGTTCAAATCTGATTGTAAAGAATTTTTCTTTTTCAACTACTCACTGAAAATAATTTTTTTGGCACACCTACAGCTGTATACTAAACCGTGGATATTTTTTTTTTGTCAAAAAATGGTAGAGTTTTACACGTGGTTGTTTCGAGTTGAGATTTTGTGATTGTTCTATTATTTAAAAAACTGACGAAAAAACAAAATGATGGATACGACGGATGCATGCATTTCATCAATCTTCAATTATCTTTGCATATCTTGTCGACTATCTATCTATGGATGATATATACCTTTGGGGATGGGTGGAAGGGGGTGTTTCGAAGGTCGAGGAGACGGGGTGGTTTGTTTAATCGATGCTTACGACCCCCTAATGCCTTCTGATGTCCATATACTTTTATATCTCTGTGACGCTCTACATTGTTTTATTTTCAACTTGAAAAATCTAGTGCAAAAATTTCCACCATAGTCACTATACTGCGATTGTTTTTTGTCCTCTATTATAGGTGTATTGTTGCACGGGTAACTATTTGCACGTGGTAATTTCACCATTCTAGTAACCATGTTTGGTGACGGATACTGAGCCGTTCGCTCCAGGCTATTTAAGGCGGCTTATTTCGCTCTAGGCACATTTATCTCGATGTAATCGTATTGGAAAAATCGTGTTTTCGTTTGTCCAAGACCTGTTTTACCGACGGCGGAAGATCTGGAGCACTTATTGACGTAGATATAATGACTTGCAGTGGCTAATTGTGCTTGAAACACGCTATTGGACGCTTGTTTTATGTCGTATTGGTAAATACTTTGGTTTTATATATGTATTACATGCGCATATGCACATGGATTAAGTACGCCTCGGCGCTCCAGATTTTCCAGTGAGATTGTTTATACGCTCTGAGAGCCTACGCGGAGAAAGAGACGCAGGATATATAACGTGAACTACTTATTTGCGAGGTATATGCAGGCGAAACCGACCGAAACCTCCATATGCGATCGAGTCTAGTTTGTATAGGCTTTAGTTAAACGCACGTGTGCATCTTCCATCATCAGGGCCTCGTGTTTGTTATAGTCGTAAAATATTTGTATGACAGAGGAAACACGTTAAATATTTTTATGATTCTTCCTTAAACTATTATTCACTCGCTTTCCTGTCCTTTACCTCATTCTTTTTATATCTACAATATGTTTAATTATCCCGACACGGATCGCTGACCAGTTGGAATTCATTTTGTTCGTTAAGTAATCTATACATTCTTTCTTTTACTTTTTTTTATTATTTCAAATTATACGGTTTTTTACTAGATATTTTATTCATTAGTCATATTGACTACTTGTTTATTGGTTTATTAAATTTTTTGCATTTGAAAAAATTTTTTTGTTTTTGGTTCTGTTTTATAGTTGAGAATTTTTGTTCTCTGTATGGGGAAATATTCTATGTTTTTTAATATAATTATTTTCACATTTTTGCAATTTAATTTAATGGTAAAATCATCATGCTTATGATTTTTTTAAAATCGTTTTAAAATTATTATTAGAATTTTTTTCTATACTCATTATTTTTATCTTCTTTTTTTTTTATTGTTATTGGATTTTCTCACGTTTTTAACGGTCATTTAATTTTTTCCTTGGTTGTAAAAAATTTATTTCCGTATTATTATGTCTTTTTCTTTCGATATTTTGAGTTGGAGAATTTTAGTATGAAGAGTTTTGAGGATGATTTTTTTTTTCTCACATGAGTACTTAAATATCTCGACAATCAGTCGAGCGCTCAAATGGTTTTCATCCGGTTTCCCGCGATATCCGTATATTTATATCGGACCAATGTGAAATAGTTATTGTGACGAAGTATCAACGCGAAGTATAGCATATATATCTGTGTACAGATTTTCCATTATAGTTTATTTTTATTTGCTGTTGTAGCCGCAATGCTATAGTGTATTAGCTATATACACTGTTGCGATTCTTATCTTGCGCGTTGTCGCGATCTGCCTTTTGCCTCTCAATCTCTCTCTACTAGTCTGGTGGTCGCGAGGCAGGACGTGTGACGCAACTGGTTTACATGTGTGCCGCTGTGTGTACATTAACACACGGTGTATTGTCGCGCGCAATGGAATGTTCTTATAAAAGCACTTATATATATTAGGGGGAGAATGAAATTTACTATGGACTGATCATTTATTTTAACCATTCAATGTTCTTATTACTCTGTATTTTCTACTTTTGGAAAATTAATCCGGAAAAATGTATATGTGGTTAAAAAAAAAATTATATAATTTTTGTTCGCGCATATTTGTGTGCACTAGTTTCATTGTAGTTTCGCGGCCAACTTCCATTTCTTCCAGGCAACAATGAGCTCTATCTCAAGGCTAGATCTCGTGAAAAAATTTATTTGTATTTCTATACATCTATATCGTTATCCGCAAATTTTATCTATAACTTTATTATGCTTGAAAATAATAATATATATATTTTTGAGTAATATCTTAGTTCAATGAAAAATAATGATTTGAATATATCATTGAAATAATATATAGTGTTAAATGTCTCGCTTAGCGTTGAAATTTTCTTGATAGCTGCAATCGAATCTAAAGAAAGCCCAAAAAATTTTGCAACGTCCTATTAAACATCATTGCACACCCCCAAACCACAAATTTATACTAAATAATTATCTAATATAGTGTTAAACGTTTTGCCCTGCGATGATATTTCTTCTACAGTTGATTTAGAGTTTGAAAAACACCAAAAAAAATGTACAACTTCCTAGCAATGTATTAAGACCAGGTGGAATAGGTTTTTAAGGTTCTTTAGACAATTCTTCATCTAATAGAACAGTTCCACGTCCGGGGGAATGTCCAAGTTCATTTTTCACCTTATATATTTTTATTCGCAATCACGTTATTTGATTTTTTAAATCCAGTGATTTGAAAAATCTGTTCAGTTTAAGTATAATAAAAAAGTATAAAAAGATCATATTTTCAAAGGATATATAAAGATAATTTAGAGGAAAAAATTATACTTGATGAAATTTTACGGTTAATTATCTTCTTGATTACTTTAATAATTTTTTTATTCTGATGCCGGATAATAGAGAAAATATGCACTGCATTATGCTGCAATATAAATGAGTATAGCGCGCATTAGCATCGATTATATGCGGTAATTATTTCTGTTATATATCTATATGCATCAAAAAATATATATATATATGTATCGATTTTTATTTTTTTCCCCCGAGAAAATTGCATAATAAAAATGTTCAACATAAATTATAAGAAAAATTTTAAGTCACTCACGCAAGGATATCCACACGTTGCTGAAGAGCAGGTCGCGGTGGTGTGGTGGGAGAGCATCATCGTGTATATAGTGAGGTTCGTAAGTCACTGCGGCTATATACGATGCCCAGAAATATAAACGCCGACTATTACAGAAGAATCATAGCTATAAGCCTCGGCTTCTTGATGTCCTGATGTCGTGTTTTGCCGCGTGGTCACGCTATTGCAAGTTCCACTTTTTCCCTCCTCCTCAATCGCCTCTTTTAGCCATATATTTTGTCTTCTCCTCTGTACATACATGTATTAGAGTCGTGACTGTCGCGCAAACTCTTTCAAACCCTTTAGCATTTATCCGGACAAACCAAAGCATTGATTTGCACATAAAAATTCTCTTCATATAAATAGCTCGCTCTTGTATACACTCGTGCATCACCTCAAGTCGAGTTTCAACTTGTAAAAAAAAAAGTTTTTTATTGCTCAACTAATTTTAAGCACTCATTGTCATAGATTACAAAATTTTTAAAATAATTTTAATCATCTATTTCGCTAGAAAAACGAAGAAAAAAAATATTAAAAATAAGAATTTTGTGGAATTTTTCACGTTTATTGTCCATTAGATTTTTTTAACGCGTATTTTTTCGTGTGATCCACGTTTTTTCCTTGAAATAGACCTTTTGATAAAAAAATGGAAGTAAAGGGCACTCATGAGGGTGCACAGTTATCGTGTAGGTATCCAATACTAAAGGGACGTATCGTCAAAAAGTTTTAAACATTTTACTTGTCAATATTTTATTAATTATGCGAGATAGACAAATTTTGCTACAGACCTTTTTTGTAGCTGATAAAATTCTTTATAAAACAGGTCTCATGAGGAAATTTTTTATCTCCAGTAGTTTTCAAGATATTTTGATTTTAAAAAAGCACGAAAGTTTTGGCACTATTTTGTAGACGTGCAATAATTAAAATTTTTTAATAAATTCTTATTTCTTGGAGATATTTTTCATAAAGCTCAGGGAGTAACAAAGAACTTGTCAATTGATAATTTTCAACAATCAGCTGAAAAACGTTGACTTTACTATTTGCAAACACTTGGAAATAAATATAAAAATACTAGAAACACAGATTTAATTATTGTCAGAGGCAGTATAGTAGTACATAGGTCTACAGCGGCGATAAGAGCTCAAGAAAGTATATATACAATAGAAACTCGTGATAAACTAAACAAAAAAAAAATACACATAATAAAACTTGAATATTGAGTAAATGCCAGGAAGAATTCGCATAATCTCGCATCAGTTGCAACACACAAACTCTGCATACATCAACAGAGAAATGTTTCCGCGTATAAATAATAAATAAAATATATGTGCATTATCATCTGAGTTTTCTTATCTCTATATATACCCGCGCAAGCGCCAGTCCATTTATAAATTTGTGGATAAAAATATCCACACAAATTTCCCAAGAAAAAATACACTCGCTATAAAAATATAAAATAATTTTTTTCTCCCACATATATACTCATTATATACTCAACTAATTAATTAATTGGCTGACAGTGTTGATGATAAGTTTCTAAAATTAGATAAATCTTTGACCAGCTCAGAAGAAAAGGAAAAAAAATCAGTGTGATATTATTTATTGTAATTTTTAGCTCATGATGAAATATTTTAATTATGCCATAGACTAAACATTGCAACTAAATATGAGATTGTAACTCGATCTGACACGTGGAAGTTGATCGTCGTAGTACCAAGCTCCAATAATGATAGCGATGAACGTCGTTTGCATTATAATCGCTTACGGAAATTACTCCCCTGGGACATTTATCCATACATTATACAGTCACATCATATATTTTTTTCTCCTGAACTCCAATAATATAGCGTCAATTTTTCAAACATACCATTTAACAATTTTTTTCAACATAAAAAAATTATCAGTTAATAAAATAGTCACCGTAAAAAATCTTCTTGCTCAATAAAACAGTTTCAATCAGTCGAAAAAGTAGATTTAACCAAATAATGTTGCTCTGGTCGGCAAAACTCTCAGAAAAACACATGCAAACTAAATATGCCGGTAAAAAAGCTTTTTCTTATAGGTCGAGAAAATTGATCAAACGATATTATTCCATCTTGATCGGTAAAAAGTTATGAAAAACATAAATTTCTAGTTATTTTTCGATCCATTATTATGAAATATACAAAAATAATATTTTCTATCATTTGTTCGAATATTTAAATTTAGTAAAAATTAGCTGGTCACTTTGTTTAATGGATTGCATTTAATATTGATTAAGTAATGTTTTGATTTAAGAAGTTTAGGGGATAAAAAAAATATTAAGATTATTTATGTATTTTTTAAATGGGATTTCAATGGGACAGCAAACGACAGAGCTGTAAAAAAAATTGTTTTATGCGTTTAATTATTGGATATCTTAAATGTCGGAAATTTACAGCATGAATAACACATAGGTTTTTTTATAAAGTAAAAGTTTTATTTCATTTATTTAGTTTTTTGAGGGATTTTGTTGACCACCTGAGCGTTGAAATGTGTCTAAAAGTGGATTTAAATGCATTGGGGAGGGTTGTCAGGCCGCACAGAGGGTGGAGTGATATGACAGGAGGGTATATGTAGTGTGCTGGGTGATCTTTGGCGCGTGGCGATCGAATTACACGCTCCAGCTAGTCCTCAATTGCCTCCCTCTCTGTGACCTAACTGGCCATTTCAATAACAGATGACTGTTCAACTGGAAAAATTTTACAAATAAAAAAAAAAATCCACCGAATGCTGCATATCGCAAGACGAGAATATGGCGTCAAACTGCGCATAAAATTTATTCGCGTTTCTCGTGACGTTCAGCCATTACATAAAAGCCCGTTTATAAATCCGTATAGATAAACTTTCAATGCCCGATATTAATTCGACAATCGACGTTGTGTCCTGGGCATATTCAACTGGATATTTTCAAAAAAATTATCCGAAAAAATCCTCTTATATTTTTAGTCATCTTTCATATGCTTTCTATAGCCAACCATCTGAAATCATTTGATAAAAATTTCTAATACATTATTAATTTAATTAACGGAATTAAAAAATACACGAATCACATCAAATTTCAGATGATTGTAAATTACAAAAAATCAAATTTTCATGCTTGAAAATCACGTCTTTAAAGATTAAATAATTTTTTTACTAGTTATAGAATAGATTTAAAAATTTGTTGGTCGACTAAAAAATTTTTTTACTCAAAAAATGTAAAAAAAATTTTCTAAGACCTTAACAAACGATAAAAATAATTTTTTTTTTTCAAATAAAATTTAATATAAAATTTAGCTTATTCCATATTTTGTTCCATAATCGCAAAAAAAAATTAATTAAAGAATGTCACTAATTTATAATCATTAAAAAAACATTCAAGAACATCACAAGGGTGGAACTACTGATGTCTGACCACACACGTCTGTATCTACTGCGGCGGAGCATGAAATTTTTTCAATCTCTGTATTAAAATAAAATATTCAATTTCATAATAGAAAATTGTTTTCTAATCAATTTAAACATTTAAAAAATTGAAGTGAAAATTTTTTCCGCAACCCTGCTGGAGAAATTCCACCCTCTATCGAGCGTCTGTAATAAATCAAAATAAATAAAACCACGTAAATAAATGTTTGCAGACAGTTTCAGTATCTCGCATGAGGCAGGGACCACAGGTATATTTGCCTAAATCCACGAGAGTGCATATATTTACCTGGCGAGTGAGGTTAGACAGGGTCGGAGAGGGTGCAAACGGGGGTGGATAGACCTATACTGCCCTGCGCACAATGTTATCCTCGGGTCTTCCAACCCCTAATGGAGGTACCGCCCCTTCTGCCATGCTCACAACCTACGATTCGCCGATCGGCAATTGTACGGTTATATATCCGTCATGACCCCGCGGATTCGTCGACGAGTTCGCCCAGATCGACGCTCAAATCGCGTTTGTCCATGCTCTCCCACCCGAAAGATATATATATAAAACTTGTCGGGCCTCAACCTACATCTGACAATTGTCGCCGTTACTCCATTCAACATCGTCGAAAAATTTTTTTTAATCAACCGTTCGATCACAGTGGATTTTTCATCCAGGATAATTCTTAGTTTTTTTTTTGGTGATTTAATGCACCTGTGAAATGACCGAGTTCACGGTACAGTGAGTGATTTACGGAGTTTTTTAGGACAATAGTAAATTTTTTCAACTCGCGATTAAAAATGTAGTAAACTCGCGCGAGTGTGTTGGCGTTGCTGTTGAGAGAAACGCTTGTGTGAGAAAAAAAATTTATATTGCGAGATATTTTACTTGAGATGGAATTTTCCTGGGCTGTTCAGCACTCAAGTCCTGCCGATCCTATTCAGGGAAATAGAAGCCATCACTCGAGTGAGCAGGAGGACGCCTCCATTGGTCACTCTACTGCTCGCAGACTTCTTGCGCTTGCAGGTGATTTTTTCCTTTTCTTTTTTAGTCTTTTCTCTCACATTCTCTTCCACTTTCCAATCAAATTTTTTATTGCGCAGATTATGAAGTCGTTTCGATGGAATATATTATTTTTTTTTTGGAATACTTTTTGGAATATTCCGAGGAATATTCTCGTCAACACCTTTCTATATGATTTTTTCATAAAAAATTTTTTGGATGTTTTTATTTTTTTAAAAAGTGAAATAAGTGGATTTTGATAGGAAAGACGAACTTTTTCATTGAATATTTAGGAAATTTGGGGGGTTTTTACCCCAGTTGAGTGATTTAAAAATGTTAAAAATTTTATTTTTGTGGATATAAATATTTCTTGTATTAGATCCTTGACACATTTATTATCAAAAATATTTATTAATTTCAATTTGAAAAAGAATTTATACAATATTTTTTCAATAGACTTTCTACAAAGTATATATCCGGAGTATATAAAAGTATGTCACAGATAATTGAAAATATGTGCAATGTTCTAGAACACATATTTTTACTGCTCCAACGTGAAAATAGGAAAAAAAAAAATTTTGTTTTATTCATAAAATACTAATTTTTCCCATTTCTAACTTAAGTATCGCGTTTATTTATACTTTAACGCATTACTTCTCACCAATTTTGACGTAAACAAATTTTAATCTTCATTTAAAAAAATCTATAATTAGCGTGGGAGGTTTATCAAGTCGTCGACACGCATAAATATGCATTTTGCTTGATGACAGGTAACTAAAGTGTGCGTTTAGCAGGTTTACGTTGATCGTTTTAACGGGGATCAAAATATTGTGGGTGTATACAGGGGGGCTCGTGTTGGGCTGTTTTCACACACGAGGAGACGCAACACCTGACGTGACCTGACCCTCGTTGTGAAAACCGGCCAATTATCATAATCGCCGTGCTCACGATCTGCCTAATCGTTTGCACACGGGGGTTGAAAAAAACAGCTGCCACCCAGCGAAATAAATGTCAATAAATATCTGCTGTCTGGGTCGATTAACTCGTCGTTTAAATACTCGTGAATTTCCGCTATGCACTTAAACTCATCATTCACCAGTGAATTGACAGCTGCATGCCAATTTTTTTTTTTTTTCATTTTAAATATACTAATTGTTTAAATAATCACCGCAGTTTATTTTTTTTTAATCTCATTGTTATATAGCACGTGTCGATAGTACAAATTGACAAAGTTAAAAATACAATGAGCAATGTCAAGGATTTTACGTCGTTTTTTTTCGCTTTTATCGAATTAATACTGCCGATAACGAAACGCAAATGTGGGAGGTATTCTCATATCTACATTTAATTCATTTTTTTAATGAAGAAAAATTTTTTTTCATGGTTTAATTTTAAAGAAAGAATTTTTGACGATTGCATGTTTTGAAAACATTTTTATTACAATTCTCTTAAAAAATAGGCTAAAATTGTTCCAAAATAACAAAATGGCATTGAATATTGATGTTGAACACCAACTTGTTGAATTCAATCACTGAAATTTCTAACACTTCTTCATTTTCATAGAAAATATTGTTTGATTTAAAAAATCCTTGTCTATTAGATCGGCAATATTAAAATAAAGAAATTAAGCAATTATTTCTTAATATCCGGCTGATAGTTATTTAGGTATCGTAGGTGGCAATAAAATTTTGGATTAAAAGTTGAAAATTTGTTTGTGAAACAAAAATTTTGTTCTGCTGCCTAAAAATATTTCTTAAAATATAAATATAGTTTTTTTTACTGTTTCTAGTTGTTTAACAAGTGTATTGTTGGTATTTTTATCGAGTGGATTTTTTTACATGCAGGAAAAAATGTTTATTGAAGTCCAGACTCGATGCTGATGGCCTGCGCGACTGAGATGCATACGTGTCTGTGAACCCAGTATTAATACTGTAATCTACGAGGAAATAATCTCTTGTCGTTTTGTCAATTGTCCCGTATAGGCCTGGCAGTGTCCAACGTGCTCAATCACAGTAAGTAAAGCTTGCACTTGTGTGTTTGAAGCACGCGGGACTGTCAACAGAGCGTCGGACGAGAGGACAAAGGGGTATTCATACGAGTAAACTATTTACACAGCGCTGGAGAAAGTCAGTGAGAGCCTCATTTTTTTATTCAGTGTCTAACAAAATTGACAATGGACTGACAATTGAATTTTTCCAGTTCCAAACATTGTCAGAATCTTTGCTTATATAAAAAATCGAGAAGACAAAAAATATTTCTAAATCTCGAATAGAAATATATATTCTACCTTTGTCGATTGAGTATATATAAATTTTAATTGATAATATTTTTTCCACCATTGGATGATCGTTTTAATTGGCAGGAAATTGATTATACCGTTTTTTTACCCGCTAGAAATAAATAAACCTGTGTATATATAGCTCTTACGCAAAAGTCAAGAGAAAGAAACTGCAGCGAGCATTTATAACGTGTCGCCTATGTCACTTTGCTCCCGGGAAAGTCGTGTAAATGGCCTACGCCCTGTGGAAAGTCGAGATTTCATAGTGCAAAGACATGCCAGACGAGGACAAGTCAATCTTCACTTCTGGAAAACAGTTTAACAACTAACTTGTGTCCGGAAACACAAAATATCGCGCGCTAGATAGTCGTTTTTCGTGAATATCTCAGCAACCACTTAACTTACGAGGTTTTTCCTCGAGACATTTTTTAAAGAGCATTTTCCGGCCTACAAAAAAGGTCCTCTGAAAAAATCTCCTACATCCCTTGGATCTAGATATATTTCAAAAAAATTAAATGAACTCCAAAAACAAATCTCATATTACGTTCTTCTCAATTTTTATGATTTATTGATTAATCTATCTATCTATATAAAAAATCCCAAATCTTTATTCGGGGTTGGCGTCTCAGCCGTTCATAATAATTACATGAAATCTGCACAATTCGACGCAGAATTTCACGTATGATAGTTTCAAAACGTAACACGACATTCATCGAATGTTAGGCCGAAGTTCGCCGGGACAGCTAGTTTTAGACGAGTTTAGAATTAAGAATTAGTTGGAATAGAATCAGTTAATGATAAAAAAAAATTATTTAACGGATGGGAAAAATTTCTAGAACACAATTGACGGCATAATATAGACGGGGAAAATGGAGAATTGAAGGTCCACGAAGCGTTGTTTGGTCGATAAGACCACGGACAATGCTAGCAACGCCCTTAAACCAACCCCTTTTCATTTGTCTTGTTCGCAACCCTCTAGCCTAAGATTTCACAACTCTAGAATTACCGTTGTCTCGGTCTTTGTTGCTTTGGAAAGCAGTAAAGCTTTTTTGGAGCATTGCGTTTTATGTAGCCGGGCGCAACCAGACGAATTATTCTTACATACTCTTGTCGTCAACGAGTTGAGCGTCTAGTCGTCGACCGGAAGGGACGAGTTATGATACTTGAATCGCTCGATTAAACTCTTAAGAGGGGTCCAAGGTGCGTGAGGAATTTGTCAAATCGTGCGGGCCAGCTTCGCTTAAAAAAATTGAGAAAAAAAAAGTTTTTTTTACATGTAAACTTTTATTTTTTTTTTCAACTAAATTTAAGAAATTTCCGGCAAGTATTTACACCGTTTATTGTTCAATTTTCTCGTTGGTGTTTTATGTCTCTTTTTAAAAACATTTTTTTTTTTTTTTTTCATTACAATTTCAATTGCGAAAAAAAATTTTTTTTTTTCAATGTTGACTTTTTAGGTCAACATTTTAAGTATTTTCTACGTAATAATTAATTTTACTTTTGAAATTTTGAGATTTTATAAACGTATTTTCCCATTAAAATCACCGAAAATCGACAAATTGCCACATTCACGCCTAGTTTTTTAAAAATATCTCAAAAACTCTCCAACTCACGAAAAATTCACCCTAAATCTTTTTTATATCACTTGAAATTCTTTACAAAAAAGATTCTAAGCAATTTTTCCGTAATCCCAACAACGATAAAGATATTTGAAAAATAAGTTGATACTTTTGTTTAACAATTCGATAAACATGAGATGAAAAAAAAAAATGTTGTCTCTAAGTTGTATAAGTAGACTTGCTTTTCCATGGAAATATTTTTCCGAGATGAAATCTGCTATCTGCCAGCAGTCTCACACGGTGAGTTGCAACGCAATCGCGCGCGTGACGCGTAAGTGTGTGTTAAATAGTTTCCTGCGCGGGAGAATTCTCTCAAGCATCTTATATACCGTTCACAAGACCTTTAACGCGCGTGTGAGACAGCAAAAAAACGACGGAGAACATATATACTGAAGAGAAAGAAGACATAAGTAGAAGGTTGGCAATCAGCTGTCCTCTGCACTCTCGCTGCCAGTTGTCTATCCCACGCGCAAACCTTTCAAGGATCAGACAAATTCTTTACATCAAACAAACAACACACCATCATCAGATTCAATAATAAATTCATTCTAAACAGTTTGAAAATTAAATTGAACACTCGGTCATATAGAAATGCACATCATTCAAGATCGTACAGACTGACCTGGATGAGTTTCAACTTTTATCGCCGCCGTGGAAACGTACAGCATAGCAGAGTTCCACTTGGAAAGTCAGGCACATTCTTCCTCGTTTCCAACGTCATTTCTACGACGCTTTGTCTCGCAAAAATGTCCCACGATATTCAATTACCCAAGGTACATACGTGCAACACTCTATTTTTTATTAAAATAATATTTATTAATATTCTAAAAAGAAAAAAGAAAAATTGCTGTATTTGTATTATGTAAATAATCTTTGAAATGTTACGTGTGTTTTTTTATGTTAGATATATCATCTACGTTGAATGACTTTCCATTAGCAATCAGATATATTCTGCTTGTTCGAGGACGAGTTGATTTATCCTTGCATTAAACGTGGAATTCTTGATGCTCTAGCGTACTGTACACCTTGCCAGAAGTGCATTTCATGAGCTCGTTCATTTCATTACAATGGAATCATCGATTTACTTGCTGCACTTTCATATTTATTTTTCGTCTTTTCATAAAAAAAGATCTCCGGGGTTCTTTAGACAATTTTACATCTAGTAGAGTAGTTATACTTCCGGTGGAACGTCCCAGAAGTGTAAATTTTTTTTGTAAGTTCCAATTTCTGTCCCTGTCCAAATTCATTGCTCGTTATTTTTTCTCGCCATATTTTTCCATTTGTCGTTGCATTATCTAATTTTGATATAATGAATTTTTAGAAACTTAAAAAATCTTAAAAAAATTATTTTGGATGATGTTATAAAAATTTTTAAGGGCATGAAAAAATAAAAATTTTTATTTCTCCAAATTTTTCGTTGATATGTTCAAAAAAACTAAAAAATAATAAGTAATTAAAATTTTTTCAAAAAATACTACTAAAAAAAAAAACATCACGTGTAGCGATATCACAGTGGAAAATAACCGAATTTTTTATTTCAGGAAGGGGCGATTTTGTAGGAGGCATCGACAATGAGGCTCTGGATTTTTCCCAACTCGAGGACTTTATCAACAGCGATAGTCCACAGTCTGCCACGTAAGTTCTCTCTGAATAAATCAAATTAACCGAAAGCCCGGCCCACAATATTAACCCAGAAAAGAAAAAAATTCCAAGAAAAAATATCGGTCATTGTCATGAAGACCGACTTCCTGCAGTGTACTACTCCTATCGAATCCCTAAATATCCAAGTGTCACTGGCGTGCATCAAGTTTAATCCAGACGAGTGCAGTAGCGTGCAGAATGGCCTACGAAAGTGCGAGGGAATAAAACGTCGCGTGTGACAATGAGAGAAAGAGACAATATTATATCCACACACACACGCAGCAAGTGGTCGAAGAGCATCAGCAGATGAGACGAGATCTGCACTCAGTCCATAACGATATAATGACCCAGGCAGACCGAGCAAAATTGATGGAATCACTACGTCGCATTAGAGACAGTAATTTACTCCTGTACCTACTTAAAACGTACGTGTGCGCCACGTCGATGCACACTGAGCGATTGAAAATGAGAGCACGTGCCAGTCAAACCATTTTCCCATTGACTCTATGCTTCCTCCCATCTTCAATTGACTCAATCCATCCAAAAAACCCCCCTCTAAAAACAACAAATAATAACAAATAAAAAATAGATATCACTGTTTGCCCGATGAAAAATCAACGGGTGACGCTGCTGGCAATGGCATAGCGATAGTCCATATCTCTGTTTTATAAACCCTGCTGGCATGCCTGGGCCTGGCACTTTATCGACTTTTATTGCCCAGCCAGATCGGGAAAAAATAGCGTGATTCAACGCGCTCATCCAAAGGCCTCTGCAACTCGGTTATTTTAATCTTAGACAGCAAAAAAAACCCGTTACTGAAATATTTTTTACCCAAATTCTAATGTAATTTTTGCACAGATACTTTGCCGATACTTTGGCGCACAATGAGACCAACTCGTCGAATCGTGAGTCAAGTCAACCGCCGAGATTGCCCTCACCGGTCGCTCAGAGTCACTCCGTGGCAACAGCAGCAACAGCCGTCGCTCCAGCGACCTACAAGGACCCGCAGACCTACGTCCTCCCGTGAGTTCAAGTGTCAGCCGACATTGCCCATCCAAACTGACTTTATTTTTGTATGATTGTAGCCATGCATTGCCAGAGAGTCCGCCAGACAGCGGGAGCGAGCCGCCCTACTCGCCGCCAGGCCACCAGGAGTCGCATGTCCACTCGCCACGTGAGTAGCGCGACGGAAAACACCATTGGTCGGTGTTTGCAGTCGATAATGCGAGCATATTTGCAGACCAAAAAGCCGCCCTGGCCGACATTTTGCTCCACCACCCGTCAAACTACTCGCCGAGCCTGTTGCCACCGTCGCCACGCGCTCTAGCGAGCTCTGCCGAGAGTCTGCTGCTGCCACACCCGGTGCTGACACCTCTTTTGACCCCGGCGACCTCGGCCCAGCCCCTCAATACGACCCACGTACCCCTACACAGTCCCGGCGGCATCACCACGCTCTACTCGTCGCTGCAGCCCGGCCCGAAGAAGCGCAAACTCAGCCAGGACGGACTAGTTCACGTAAAGCAGGAACCCGAGCTCGGCAGCGTGGAACACAGCTGTAGCAGTAGCAGTGCTGTCCTCGATGGCGATGATGTCAATGGCGACAGTTCGTATATTGACGCGAGCTACCAGTGTATTCGCTTTCACGCGTTTCAACAGACCTCCTGGCACGCGCTGTGCGATCACAATCTCAAGGAGTTGCCCACGCCGCACTACAGGGTCGATGCAGACAAGGGATTTAATTTCAGCAATTCCGACGATGCATTTGTGTGCCAGAAGAAGAATCACTTTCAGGTATTTTAATCACTTCCCGTTGTGCACCTTTTGCCCGTAACTACTCACGCTTGTATTTTCAGATCACGTGTCACGCACAACTGCAGGGCGAAGCAGTGTTTGTGCGGACGGGCGAGGGCCTGAAGAAAATCAGCAGCTTTCAGCTGCATTTTTATGGTGTAAAAGTCGAGTCACCAACGCAAACAATTCGCGTGGAGCAGAGTCAGAGTGATCGCAGTAAAAAACCCTTCCATCCAGTCGTGTAAGTATTCGGAGGTTGATGGAAAAATTTTTGTTGTTTAACGAGGACAATGAACTTTTCATTGCCAAGCGCTCGGTATTCCCATTACACTAATTTAGTGCGGGTTTCAGGGTGGAGTTGGGCGGCGAGCGCGTCACAAAAGTGACGGTGGGTCGGCTACACTTTAGCGAGACGACGAGCAACAATATGCGGAAAAAGGGCAAGCCAAATCCCGACCAGAGGTACTTTCATCTTGTCGTGGGTCTGCACGCGCACACAGCTGACCAGGCGAGCTATCAGGTGGTGGCTCACGCGTCCGAGAGGATAATCGTGCGTGCGAGTAACCCGGGACAATTTGAGTCGGAGGGTACGGGCGTGGGCACGGAGGGCGGCTGGCAACGTGGCGCAGCTCCGGACAGTGTGTACCACGCTGGACGCGTTGGTATCAACACTGACAGGCCCGACGAGGCACTGGTTGTTCACGGAAACATGAAAGTCACTGGGCACATAGTGCAACCGAGTGACGCGCGAGCCAAGCAGAACGTGCAGGAGGTCGACACGCGTGAGCAATTAAGGAATGTACAGCAATTGCGAGTTGTGCGCTACAGATACGCGCCAGAGTTTGCCCTGCACTCGGGTCTGGGTGTAAAAGCGCAGGAAGACACGGGAGTAATTGCGCAAGAGGTTCAGAGAATCTTACCTGAGGCCGTGCTGCCTGCGGGCGACATTGTGCTGCCCAACGGCCAGCGCATTGAAAATTTCCTCGTCGTAAATAAAGAGCGGATATTCATGGAGAATGTGGGTGCCGTGAAGGAGCTGTGCAAAGTCACTGACAGTCTAGAGACGCGTATTGATCAGCTGGAGCGAATTAACAAGCGGCTGGCGAAGCTCAAACGCGGTGACAGCCTCAAGAGCTCTGTCAGCACGGTCTCAAGTATTGCCAGCAGCAAATACTCGTCGGCGAAAAAAAATCCCGTGAGCAAGAAGGATCGAGAGGAGGATCTTCTGTGCAGCAATAAATTTATACAAATTGTCATAGTTATTCTTATTCTCATAATGGCCTTCTGCCTGGTCGCCATGGCGACACTCTACTTCCTCGAGTATCAGAAGCGCAGCAGCCTGGAGTGGTCAGCCGTTGCGGCCGGTGGAATGCTGGCTATCGGAACGGCACCCACGCCCACCACCAGCAGCTACTCGCGATTTAATCCGCTGTTTCACAGCACTATATCACCCGCGCGTCAATTTACCAAGGATCTCGACGGCCAGGCGACTGTCAGGGACATTACCATGTCGACGAGCGCACCCAATACCAAGCAGCAGTACTACACAAAGGAAATTACGTACCATCCGTTTGGTCACTCTGGAAGTCAGGTCAAACCGGAGAAGCACAATGACTTTTCGAGCAATTGGCTGAGCAGGCACAGCGCCGGCGCGGTGCCGAGCAATGTCGACGAGAACGATCAGAGCGCGGATGTGGACCTCGTGGCAAAGGGTCCAGTGCCGCTCGGCAGGCCGGCCGACTGTCCCACGCACTTTACCGAGCTGGAGACGTCCTGTCGCGTGTACTGTTGCACGTCGGATATTCAACAACTGGAGGACCCGCGTCCCGAGCACCCGCCGGAGAAAAAATCAATTCCGGAGCATCTGGAGCAGCCAGCCGTGCACGAGGAGAAGAAAAAATTGAGTAAGGGGCTGCAAAATGGCATTGGGCCGTCGGATCCCAATACGCAGACGTTGGTCAAGGAGAATAGCTTCAAGTACCGTCACAAGAGAAGTCGCAGGGAGGCTGGCGGCGGTGACTGGGGCGAGGTGGCCAGCAATGCCGCGGGTTCGCTGCCACCCGAGCCCAAACCGCAACTTCACATTGTCGCCAAGAGCTTCAATGCTACTCTGGACCAAAGATACTGCTCGATTGCCGCTGCCAGCACTCCCAACAGCTTCAATTGCAGTGTGCCCCTGTCCAAACACATGCCGGACACGCATTTGACTCTGCATTTCGTCGGTATGCCCTGGTACTGGCAAGTCGTTCAGCAGTGTCCGGTTGTCAGTGATGCCAGTGATGAAGCCATTGTCTGTGGCTGGGACTACTCAAAGCAGCAGCAGCAACAACAGCAACAGCAGCAGAGATATCCTGAGACGACCAATCAACCGGGTGATCAGGCATTTCCCCTGGATGTGGCGTTTTTCATGAGGAAAACTCTGAGATTCCGCGTACCAACGGTTCAACTGCAAGAGGTATGAGTATAGTGTATTTGAATTGTTGAGATTTTTATTTTCATTGTTTATCATCGTTTAAAAACACAATCTATCGTACTTATACATTTTGGTGTAAAACGCGTAATTTTTCAATGGAAACGACATGTTTTTCTATACAAAAAACTATAATTTCACTTGAATGTTACTTAAAAATAGAATTTAATATTATGCAAAAATTAGCAAAATGGTAATAAACAAAAATTTTCACTCACCACTCTCTTGAAGACGTCTGCACTCGCCAAAAACCTCAGAAGAACTGACAATTTTCGTGGGAAAGCCCGTTGAGCCGGGCTTTATTGATAATTTTTAGTTGCTTTTTAATATCTCTGACGTGTACTGATAAGATAGCAAGCACTGAAAAATCAATAATGTCTACCACGTCACCCAGTTCTCCTCGAGCTTTTGATGAATGCACACGTGCCAAGGCTCGCAGTGTGTTGAAATTTTTTGACATTACTATTTTTATAAATTTTACACATCCAGCATGTTTAATTGAGGGGTTTAAACATCTACTTATTTGGATTTTTTGTTGCAGAATGTATGCAAAAATCGACATGGCGGAGATTATCTTGAATTTACTCTACATTTTTACCGTGATTGCGATGGTTGAAGTGCCTCTCGCGGCTCGCCGCACCACAATTACAAATTTGAAGACCCGCATCATCCGGCCAACAGTCGATGAAGGCGGATAAGAAAGGGTCTTGGTTCAATATATGTATGTTCGTTTGAAACTCAAAGTAACGTATCAGTATCATGATGATAAGGTTTATTTTTAGCGGTGTTTTATATTTGTCAAGCCACGACTTGTGTGGCTTTTGGTGATAACGTGATTTTATTGTCATGACGAAGAATCTCTCGAACTGTTTATAAAGAATATATCCTCCTACGTAATTTATTGTGTGCGTCGTTGCTACACAATTTTGACGTATTTGTTGATAAAAAATTTTTTTTTCTCTACTTGACGATTTTTTGCATGACCGATAAGTCAAATTTAATATTACCCCCGCTATATACTCTTCTTCTATATTATTAAAATACATTCCGCGAAGGTGATTTTATTTTATTTTATTTTTTTTAAAGATATATTTTAATTTAAGATTATAGAATAGTCAGTAACAATCTAATGCACATTTGTAGACAATACTTATACAATATTTCCACGTAGTTTATCAACTAAACCAAGGACATTTGTATATTTTTCATGCAGATAAATATGTTTAACGGCATTGTAAATGCCACAAAGTTGTTATACGTGTTAATTTTATTTGTAAAAAACAAACAAGCAAATTGATGAGGTTATTTTTTACTTAAATGAAGTCTGAAGAGCAAAAAAAAATGTTTGTATAATTTGTAATGACTCTCAATGTGAAAAAAAAATTTAAGCAATCATTGAAATTTAAAGAGAAATTGTTAAATCCATTTGAAATCATGTCCCAGGCACAGAGTTGATATATATTTACGTTTTTACAGAAAATCTGTCGACGTAAAATATGAATAATTATTAACCATCACGATAATGCATAATTTTTATGCAATAAGTCATAGATAATACGAATTTGTAAATACATTTAAATGATATTCCATTACAAAGTATTAGCGTAAACATACGAATGATGAAAAAAAAGTCCAATTCACAAATACTTTTATTCTTAACAAAACAAAAAGATCTGGTAAAATTGATCGAAGCTTCTATTGAATTTTGGCCAACACTAGATAGATTAATTATGATTTATTTTATCATGTACTGTATATTCAACTACTCGGACTAGACACGTGGAGTGAAAAAAGGTGCAATAATGGTAGGAAATAACAGTCGAACATCGCAGTTTATTGAGCTATGAGAACAAAAAAAGGCCTTTTAATTACGTAATGATTGTTAATATTAATTATTCGAATATTTCAATGAGAAGCGTTCAATTTTCACTTTGTATTTGATGGCGTATTGGCAATTGACATTTCAAATCTCAATTTGAAATTTTTTTTTTTTCTAAATACATATAATGGGGCAAATGGAAGGATAAGGTTTTTCCTTAGGCTACGACACTTTGCTAGTCCTTTTTTGGTCTTTGATTTTTATAGAAACGAACAAGTAAAATTTTACTATATTGATTACGATATTTACCTATAATACGTCCATTACAGAGAGTGCCTTGTGAATCGAATTGTATATTTCACTACAAATCTATATGTAAATGTACCATGTACAACATATTTATTAATATATCATGAAAAAATTAATTATATTATAATATTTGTGAAACTCAACGTAGAATTAAAAAAATATTGGCCTGTCAATATCAAAGTATTTCTTTCTTAATTGCAGCAAGATATAATAGTAGTTTTATTATATACGTCATAGTAAATTAATATTTCAGTATGCAAATAGTAGAAATTATCAATTATACATTGTGAGTGTGTAAATATATGCCTTCGGAAGGAGAATACATGGAGCATGTTTGCCAAGACCTAGGACACGAGGATCTCAATCAAGCCACAAATTCAAGAAGACTCGAAGTGTCCTAATAATAAGGCTCGTTCTGACCGATGCTAATTGTAAACCACGATGAAGAGACACTCTGCATCGTAAAATTCCTTGAAGAGGTATATTTATTTTTATGTTTTTAATAATCTAGACGTAGAAATTAATTTGATTAGCCGATATTTGGTGTGACAATTCAAAGTCATCGCCGATATGCCATTCTGTAAGCAGATGAAAACTGTAACATGCATTGAAATTTTTTTCCAGATTGTAGGCTAGCTAACCACACCTTGTTTGTCAGAGTATTGACACCAGGGTCCTTATCGAGAGCGTTGGGAGCCCTGACAGCGTCACTTAAGCACGAGGTGTCCGTTTTCAAGGACAAATTGTCGACCAGAACGTCGAGTTCGACAGCAAGTTTATCATCACCGACCTCAGGTACATCGTACCTTTGCAACAAGGATTCCAGAACCTCATCCGCCTCCATCAACATGTCTGGAAGGTCCCCAACTTCGTGCAATGATTAGAAATATTGCTGTCTCGCAATATTCAACGACTTCAACAATATCTGCTTCGATATCATCGATAATTAACGCCCTGGTGTTTTTTGCAGCGGAAAATATTAATTCTAATTCAATATTTAGTTCAGTCTTGGCATGTGTGAGCGTATTTTTGTGATTTTTGGGCCTGTCGGAGTAATTGTTGATACTGCAGGCATTGTTTGTGGAATTTGAAATAGTTCTATGCTAGAATAAGTATAATTATTTGAATTTCAACTTAGTTTTGCAGCTAAACTGTCATTTATACAGAAAGTTAGGATATAATCTTAGTCACATTTTATAAACAAAAATTCACAATATAAAACTGAAAATATTCAATTATTCAAGACGATATATTCATAAAATATATTTTCAATTAATATTTGGCATTATTTCTAACTATTTTATTCCGTTACAATAGTTTTAGTGATCTATTTCACATAATAAATACGCTATTATTTATTTCCTGATTGTAAATAAATTGTAAAGCCATATAAAATAGTCTAATAATTTAATAAAATATAACAGTTAATCATAAATAATCGTTCAAATTGTCGACCAGAACGTCGAGTTCGACAGCAAGTTTATCATCACCGACCTCAGGTACATCGTACCTTTGCAACAAGGATTCCAGAACCTCATCCGCCTCCATCAACATGTCTGGAAGGTCCCCAACTTCGTGCAATGATTAGAAATATTGCTGTCTCGCAATATTCAACGACTTCAACAATATCTGCTTCGATATCATCGATAATTAACGCCCTGGTGTTTTTTGCAGCGGAAAATATTAATTCTAATTCAATATTTAGTTCAGTCTTGGCATGTGTGAGCGTATTTTTGTGATTTTTGGGCCTGTCGGAGTAATTGTTGATACTGCAGGCATTGTTTGTGGAATTTGAAATAGTTCTATGCTAGAATAAGTATAATTATTTGAATTTCAACTTAGTTTTGCAGCTAAACTGTCATTTATACAGAAAGTTAGGATATAATCTTAGTCACATTTTATAAACAAAAATTCACAATATAAAACTGAAAATATTCAATTATTCAAGACGATATATTCATAAAATATATTTTCAATTAATATTTGGCATTATTTCTAACTATTTTATTCCGTTACAATAGTTTTAGTGATCTATTTCACATAATAAATACGCTATTATTTATTTCCTGATTGTAAATAAATTGTAAAGCCATATAAAATAGTCTAATAATTTAATAAAATATAACAGTTAATCATAAATAATCGTAAATTAATTATTTTTCCCTTTGAAACTGTAATTTTTTAGATTTAAACAAGTCTGCCACCTCCTGCATTTCATACCTACCAAGGAAATCTCTCTAAAATAGTCGAAAAATTTCAGTAAGTATTAGGATTACATGAGAATAAAAGAAGTCTATCGGGTAAAATATCAAAGTTTCCTGGATTACCTACAGTGAAAAGTAGAAAACTTGACATCTGGGTTGACCTATTCACCGCTAGGTGGCACGGCCAGTCTCGAAACTGTCTAAATTTTGACGAGAATTTGCTGAAAATTGGCCGCAAGTATCAGGAACATAGGATAGGCAAGAAGGTCGATCGACTATTCAAAACATACAGTGGCGCCATCTACCGGTAAACGACTCAACTAAAAACCAAAACATTGGGTTTTAGTTCAACCAGTGGCTGGTAGATGGCGCCACAGGTACCAAAACAAATCGAAATTCGTCAAATCCGAGACGAAAATTTTCAGAAATTTGTCCGTGAGTATCAGGAGTATAGAATAGCGGAGGAAGTCGATCGACAAGTCGGAGGCGATATGTGCGCTATCTAGCGGAGAAAAATTAAACTTGCCATCAGATGTTGTTCCAAAATTGAAATTTTTAATCAGAGCGCGAATTTTTAAACTGTTAACATCCAGAAGAAATTAACTTACAGATAAAATACATGATGAAAATTCGGAATAGTTGAATATTTATTAACAAATTCCCCTATTACACATTAATATTTTACTTAAATGTAATTCAATCACAGAAATAAATGAGAAATCTCATACAAACAGCGTACAATTTCCCAACCACAAACAATTCTTAATAAAATTACAATTTAGTTCCAATTATTATTTTTATATGGTTTATTTCTTTGTTTTGTTTGTTTTTTTTTCCTTTAGTAGCGACGGAATTCAGCTGTATTATCATTTCCCTGACTGTTTGTCATATATTAATTATTTTTTATTGACGTGTCACATAGAAAATTCAAAGGCGAAGCATATAAGAGTCATATTCAAATTATTATCAACACATATTTTGCGAGCTTCGTATAAAAAAAACACACCCTGGCTAAGAAAATTCATTAAATAATGAATTTACCGGTGGGTACAATAGGTAATAATTAAAAAAATATATACATTATCCAACTAATAATACGTTTTAAGCGACATTAATCACAAAAAACAAAAATTTCTTTCAGCGTTACAGATAAAAAAATTATGATAACTTAATTAAACATGTAATATTACAGTATAATCACGTGTCTCACACACTGTACAATAATGAACGGATATTATTTTTGGTTTCGTTTCTTTGTCATCAAATACATGACGGGATTTACTGATTGAATTAAATGAATTTTTCTTTACTTGTTTGTAAGATGCAGTGATTCGAATTTTTCAAACATAATTTTACATATATATATATACTGAGTATTTATATATATATGTACAATCGTAGCTATTTTGTGAGTATGAAATTTCCTAGTACATTCACTCGCATTTTTGACCACTCTCGCCTCGATAAATCAACCAACTCACGCGATTTCATCATCACAAACGTGTTGCCGTCTCGTTTTAATTTCCAACTAATAAATATATAAAGAAATTGTAATCCAGTGTTATTAATCGTTGCTCGTAAAATTACCGTTGCTCGCAATCAACTCGCCTGTTTAATACAATTTTTGCAGCAATTACTTATTACGCTCTCGAGTTTCACGCTCGTCTGAAGTCTCCTCACGGACGGCCATAATCATTCTTAACATGAGAACAGCAAGTACTTTGTCCAATGGATCCATAAATCCACGTTGAATCCACTTGGGTATTGTCGTTCTTGCGTGTGAAAAACCCAATTTTTGTAGAATATAATCGATTCCATAAGGTTCAATGCTCTTTCCAGCCCACGAGAGAAGTCTAAAAGTCAATAAAAATCACATTAATCCCTGTGAAAATTACTTTTTTTAATTGTAAAATATATTTGTTCTAATTTTACGATTATTTACCTCACAGTTGGCTCTAAATGCCAAGTTTTACATCGATATGATCGCCAATCCTTGATAAACATCTCGGCTGGATCGAATTGTTTTCGTTTTCTCTCATCTTCAGTCATTGTTGAAGCTACTGTTGAAGTGCTTGAAGCACTTGTATTTGCACTCTTTCTGTCCTGAGAATCTGGGCTGTATGCCCGAGCTCCGGCATTCTGCATTGCGTGCTGATTAGAATTGAAAAAAAAAAAAAAACGATTAGAATGACAATTTTTGAATTTAGTAAGCATTGACTTACCACTCGTTCTTTTTCACTGACGTACGAAGTTATGAGATCATGTAAAAAGAAAAATGCCTCGGCATCCACCGTGACAAATATGTGGTCCTCAAATTCTGTGATAAAGCTGCACTCTACCAGTGGTTTTTCACCTGTCAAAAAAACAATCACAGAGTTAGTTAATTTATTATACATGTTCATATATATTCTTGTAGCATTTTTAAAGGATTTTTTTCTTAATATCGCTTTTTATCACGCAGGGCTAAACCATGCAACAACTACTAGGGGAGAAAAATTTAAACATCTACAGCTCTACATCAAAGTCTGCACTGTTTACATTATTATAAACTGCTCTTAGAGATGTCTTGTTACCAATTTGTACTTACTATATAAAATATGTTTAGGCAGTCCTAAAAAAAAATACACAGAGAACAAGAATTGCAGTGTACTATTGAGAAATCTACGATACCACTATGAAAGACGATGAAAGCGAAATTGATAACAAAAAAAAAAAAACAATTATTTGTTTCATGAAATGCATTTAAAAATTTTACCATCCAAAAATAAAATTCAAAAATAAATAATAAATTTTTGTAAATGGAATTTTTATAAACACAATTATCGCAACTCTAAAGTCAAAAGAGCGTATAGGAAAAATTCAGTTGATATTTTAAATCATATCTTCAAAACTATTGAAGATCATGATTTTCCTCAAGGGACCTTTTTTGTAGAGAATTTTCCTAGCTACAAAATAGGTCCTTAGCAAAATTTTCCTTACTTGCATCCCTATCAAGATATCAGCAAGTAGAGAGGTCTGAATTTTTTGTCGATACGCCCTTTCAGTTTCATATACACGCGATACATGATTCGACTTGTATATTGGCGGATGCATCGATGAGTCGATTGAAAATGAATGAAAAAACGCCAATCAAATACATACTTATAACATCGGGAGTCTTGGCTGTCTGCAGGTGTTCCGTTTTGAGATGTAGCTGCAGCGATGGTAGAGCGAAAATTACTTCACGAGTGTGAGAGTGTTCCTGGAGTTTTCCCGAAGTCGAGGACGTGCTTCGACCTCTGCTGGTTGTTCCGTCTGCCGTTGTCTCGGCTCGTTCACGTTCAACACACGGGAACCGATCCACACCTGTAATAATTAATAAAAAATCAGTTTCAGCCTGAATTCGAGGCGAAATAAATCATACCGTCGATCTCACTGTTGGCAAAGGCATAGTGGAACCACTCCTGCAGGGACTTGAATTGTGGAGGAAAGAGAACACTGCGGCTCAAGCGACAAACCGTGGCCATGGAGTTGTGTCGCGCGTGCTGTTCTTGCTGCTGTCCCAGGCTGATAGTGAGAGTCTGCACGACGTGGACGTCAGACGTGCTTGGCGACTCGACACTTGGAATTTCCTGGGCCTCTGTGGCAAAACTGATACACGGCTCTTTGAGTGAGAACAGCGCCCAGCTTTTACTCTTAAAATTAATCCCGTGAAAACAAGCCAAACTGATATTGCAGCCATGTAATTCCATAGTTCCACCGAGTACGGTGCCATTGGTCGGCAGAGAAAAGCGCAAACTGCCGAGCTGCAGGCCGGCAACTTGCGCCAATACTCGCTGCCAGTGTCTGTGGTGTCTGGCATCGGAAATGGCGGTTTGATTGACTGTCCATGGGCCCTCGAGGGTTGATTTCTTCTTCTGCTGTCTCTTCTTCAAGCTGTTGTTGGACACGCGTTGGTTGCGCGGTTGCAGCGAGCTGAAAACTCGCTTGCTGCTCTTGAACTGTTGGCTAAAAAACTCGTCGAGCTTGTAGAACATCTTGAGAAGATCGGCGGTAGTGGATTTGCTGATCATAATCTGCAGCTGATCCCATCCGAGATCTCCGTGCATAAAAATACTGGCGGGTCTGCGCGTGGGAATAAATGCATCGCCACTCGACGTCCGATTGATCTTCCACTCGTCTCGCAGCGTGACATCGAGAGCGGAGACTCGGGTCATGAGGACACTCGTGCCCATGTAATCGAGACGCAGCTCTAGCGCGAAAATTTTCAGCCCCAGAGTGTGGTCGGGCTCGGTTCCAGGCTCCTCGCGAATGTGGATGTACGTGTCGATCTTGTTTAGCTCGATTGTACCGCCGACAAAGCCGCCCTTGGCATCCAAGCTCGAACCACCGAGCCCAATGCCAATGTAGAGATTTTTGTGGCCCGTGCTGCCAATAGACAGCCTGCCGTCGCAGTGGAAATCTTTCGTCATCCAGGCCACGTTTCCCATCACATTTCCCATGTTCATGTGGACATTTAGGCGGGTAAAGTTGACGGCAAACAGCACTAGAGTCTCCCAGGCGGCCTCGCGTTGCTTCATTTCTGTTGTTGACTGTGTCTTGTCCGACGTGAAGCTCCAGCCACGACCGATATCCTTCAGCCTGGCGTGGCGGGGCATTTCACTGTCGAAACTCAATCGGAGTTTGTCACGCGTCAACGGCGGGCTCCGCTCGGGTGCGCTCTTGGACAGCGCGTCACCGCCGTGCCGGTCGTAGTGCTTCGAGTGCGAACTACCGAGTCCCGCCTCGTCCTGAGTCAGCGGAGGAGAGAAATCCACCTCCGAATAGGCGAATCCAGAGTTCAGGTCACCCAGGAAGAGCCGTCGCACAATGCTGCGGCGATACCAGGCCTTGGGAAAGGCGAGAATCTCGGTGAGGCGTCGCATGTCGTATTTAAACGAGGCTGAGCCGATGTCAACGATGGTTGAGAAACGAATAACTGCTCGGCGCGTATCCGAGCATTTTTTTAATTGTTCACTCTGAAAGTTTAGCTTACGGCTACGCGACAGATGGAACTTGACGAATTCCACGTTAATACTGAGCGAGTCCTTTCGCTCGCTGTCTGACAGCGGTGACCACTGTGCCTCCTTGGGTCCGGACTTTTTGCCGCCGCCGTAGGGATGGAAAATATAGACGGAAAAATCTGCGAGACATCCGGTGACAGACAGTCCCCCAATCGCTGAGCCACTCTCCTTTCCGCCACCGCTGACGCTGCCACCCAATCCACCGGGTTTAAAGTCACGAAACTCGGTGAGCTCCTCCTCGGCGCGTTTCGACGACATTACAATGTCCAGCGAGGGTAATTGTAGCATACACTCAACTCGCGACACCGGCAGACACGAGAATCTAAATGTGGACGGTTGCATGTGGAAGTAAACAATCACATCGACGGGAAAACTCGCGTAAACATAGTTGCCGCTGGCCGCTGTAGCAGCCCAAGACGTGCTCTCAGTATTATTGTCGACGAGAAACACAGCATTTGTTTGTCCACCGCCGTGCAGGAGGTTTTTACTTGGAATAAGCTCGAGCGTTTGCTCGAGAAACTCCAGAATGTGTGGACTAATGATAGTCTCCTCGGGAATACTTTGTAGTGTCATCCAGGCAAAAAGACCGGCCTTTTTCGTGCTCGATTTTTTGCTCGTCATCGCCAGAGGATTGAGCGAGGCATTTTCCGCCGAGGTTCGCGGGGAGATTGACTCCTCCGGCAGGGTTTTCGACTCGTAGTGGACTTTTACATCCATTCCAGGTATGTGGAAAATTGTGAGATCAACCAGAGGCACACTGGGATGCTGGAGATACCTCAGTCTCGATGCACTCGCTGAGGAGGCCTTCTCCTTGCTGCCCAAATGCTTCCTACTGCTGCTCGGACTTCCCGGCTGAAACTCAAAGTTTCCGCCGGAACACGAGCGCTCCTTCTTCATTCGTGTGAGCAACTTCAGTTCGTCCTCGCGTGCCGGGTCCTTTGTGTGTAGCACACACTTGCCGCTGTTTATCAGCACCTTGACATCGAGCTCAAAGTCAATGTTGGGCTCTTGGGACTTTTGGAAGGTGATGTGGGGCGACGAGGTAGTCGATGTTTGCTCGCGACTGAATGAATCGAGCAGCGGAGCACTTCCATCCATGCTGCCGTAGCTTGACGGATAGTCCCGCTGCTTTTTCCGCAATTCGACTTGCTCACCCTCGATTTCAATTGTCTCCGGCCATTCGAGGTCGCCTTCCGGCAGGCTCAGCTCTGAGCTCGCACTTGGCAGCGACGATTGCCGACACATTGTCTGAGTGTCGCTGAAGGTCACCCTTGGACCTCCTAATCCGCGAACCCGCAGGGACGCAGACCGACTGGGTCCGCTGCGAGGACTGCTCTCGAAACTCGCCGAGTTTGCCGAGTTCACGTCGGCATTCAGGTCTTCCGGGCTCTCCAAGTGGTGCTCGGGCGTGGGCGACGGCACGATAAACGACCGCGAGCGGTAGGTATTGATATTGCTAGCGAGATCAGGCTTTCCCTTGATGCCCGACGACCGTACCGACTGGCGGCGCAGCTTTTGGATCATGTCACGTCGAAAATCCTTAAATACCATGGCCTCCAGCTCGTGCAGACGCTTCATTTCCTGCTCGATCGTACCGTGGGATGCTCCGAGGGATCTCAGGTCGTTAATAATCTTTGCCTGCTCGTTCATCTCCTTCTCGATCAGTTTTGAACGCTTCTTTGCATCCAGCGAGGGATCAAACACGAATGCCGGCAGATTGTCGGCCCAGTTCTTTGATTTTTTAATCAGTATACTCTCCTGCAATAAAAAATGATTTTTTTAAATCAATCCCGAAGAGTCTTAATGTTTGGAAAAAAGAGAAAATTATAGTTGATAGTGTGTTAATGATTAGTTGGGTTACCAGCAGTACGACACACAAAATAAAAAATTTAAACCATACTTTTTTCTTAACCTGGCTTGTTCCATGCGCAGGTTGATCTCCATCGTCGCTGTCGTAATCTGCCGAGGCATTGGCATCATCTTCCTCCGAGCCCGCGAGCATTGTCAGCGTGTGACCGAGAGCAGACAACTGCTTACCCACGCTCACGTCCATGTGGATGTCCACGCCCTCCATCTGCCACTGAACGTTCAGCAACCACTTAGCATTATCTGTAACAGTAAATTAACGTTATAAAAAATATTTCTAACATAAATTCCATGCAAATAGGTCAGTTCACTACCTGATTTGTCGGGTTTTTGAGCGACTGTTCTGCTGCAGACCTCGTAAGTGCCCTCAGAAACTACGCAGAGGTTCATAATTCCACTGTCGTTCATATCCGGCTTCCAGTCGTCCAGCGAGGTCTCAAAGTCCTCGGCAAACCTGAGACACAGACCGGCGAAACGACCGGTACTCACCAGGCTTCCACTGCTGCATGCCGAGATGCTCGTGCTCTCGAGAGTGATGACAACGGCGCCGCGTGACTCACCGTCATAAAGCCCACGCGTCAGACCCCAATTGTTTGGAGGTAGGGGATTCAGCGGGATACAGATGCCCATGTCATCGACCGTCAGCTGGAGAAAGAGCGTGCCCAAGTGCGGTGAACTCAGCTGACTCGTGAGCTGACCGAACGGGACCTTCTCCAACACCTGTTGCGTCGCCGTGAGCACTTCCTTGTTCAGATTCGCCCGCTTCTCGTTCCAGTACTCGTAAGCATTCTTGTAATTCAGCCAGACGAGAATCGCCTTGTCGACAGCCATCGGTTGGATATAAATAAGCGGGCGCTTGAGGGTAATCAGCACGACTTCCTTGTCCGCACCCTGAGCCATTTCCTCCTGAAATGCGTTGCGCAGTCCGACGCGCGTGTTAAAAAAGGCAAACTGCTGAAACTCCGGATCGGCCTCCTCAAACATGACATTCTTCAGCAGCTGCCCGAGCGACAGGTTAATGTCCACCTGCGCCTTTCCAAAAAGTTTCATGTAGGGATTGGGCTGCGTGGCGCCCAAGACGTTTTGAACGCGGTTAGAGAGCTGCAGCTCGACGGCACCGGTCTCGAGGCGCACTGCCGAGTTTGTCGGAGTCGTCGCGGTCAGTTGGATCCGCTTGATGCGAATTGTCAAAGAGAATAAAATTCGTTTGAGACTCGAAGAGCTCGTGGGCTCCTCGTCTTCGAGCCAGAGTGGCACGGGTTTCTCGCCACCGTACACTTTTTGCACGACTTCATTCACCTCGCGCATAAACACTTTCTGTACAAACACTAAATGATTCAATAGGTCTGTTGTCAGCGAGTGCTCGAAAACACCAATGTCGGCCGTGGCACTGAGGTAGCTTCCCTGACGCAGGACGACCCCATCGGCGATTTTACTGTCATTCAGGCTACTACTGCCGTCCTGAATGTACTCCGCGGATACGTGCACCATGGGCAACTCGATGCTGGCCTCCGAGGGCAGGTTTGCCTCGGTTACCTGGAGTTTTGTGGTGAAACTCAGGCTGTGATGTGGCAGATCTATCGTGAATTTGGCTTTGCTGCCGGTAATGCCAGAACTGTTGACCTGATCCATCTTGTACTGAGCCTGCAGCGATGGCAAGAGTGCCGCGGTAATGCTCAGGCTCTGTAGAATAATGTGAAACTGCATGACAATAGGTTCCAAGAGGCCTGGGCCCGGTTGAGGTTTTTCCAGGTCTACCGAGGGCGCTGGAGGATAGTTGTGCGGGCTACCAGGCACTCCGTCAACCTCTTCCTGTGCCGGACCGCGAGAAAGCCGCGATGATGTGCGGGTAACGCGCAATTCTTGCAGGGTGGACGACAGCTGCTTACTCCCGCGTGTCATCATTCCATGCAGCGCCACTGGATGCTGCGGTATGTCGATATTTACCGCTCCAACGGTCAGCAGTCCACTATTTTTGTCCTTCTGCCGACGAGTGACACTGGAATACAGAGCCTGGGACTTGCCTACAGTCACTTTAACGACTGTCTGCTGATTTGGAGCAACGCCTTCCAACAGAACAATCATAGTTCGTCCAATTTGACCCGTTAGACTGCACTCCAGACTGGCAGGCTTCGATTTTTTGCGGCAAGTCAGGCTCGAGTGAAGGCTCGTGATCTCTGCCTCGAGTTTTAGCCCACTCAGTGTTGCTAGCAGGCGTGTCCGATGGATTTTAGCGACACCGAAGATGATCAGACGCGTCCGCTCGCCCGTCACGAAGTTTACCTCGCGCGCGGGCGGTGGTGGTGGCACCGGAGTGCCACTGTCACCGTTCAGACCCTTTTCAACGTCCGTGTCCTTTGCCTCGGTCAAGTTTTCGTACTTGCGCGAGCCCTTGTACTGCTCGGAAGGCTCTGCCGGCACAGAGAAGCGGTGGGTGATAGTTTTTGTCTCAGGTCGCGTAGCGTAGAGGTCTAGGAGGTAGTAAATTGTCTTCCAGCAGCGGGGAGTCAGGTTGGATATGTCTTTACACTTGTCGGACAGCACGCTGTACTTTTCGAGGCCCGAGCCACTCGGGCTGGCTCCGAAACTCGGCGTTATACCACCCTCGCTCAGATTTATGTAGCCTTTCACGCTCTTTCCCGTGCTGCGCAGTTTTTGAGCGAAGCTCTGTGGTCGTGAGCGGATGCTGGACGTTGGCGAGATGACTTTTGGCGCGTTGGGATCGGAATTCGTGCGCAGAAGTGGCTCCTCCATGGATTTTCCACCGAGAAGCAGCTGCTCCTGCACGTCGGACGTGGAAGAGGAGCCGTTTTTCATGTTGCTGTCGTTGACCGTCAAGTTGGTACTCCTTTTGGCCTCTGGCTGCTGTTCTTTCAGCTCCATCTGTGTCTCCTTGACGTTCTGGTACATGTTGCTGATTTGGTGCAACAGCCGCAGCAGCGGCATGTTTACCTGCTGACTTATGTAGCGAATATTTAGGCTGAAATTCACGACTGTACTCGTGTGCTTTTTTAATTGACCCCTCGAGATGTATAGGACATTTTGTTTTTGAATCATGTCGTCCACTGTCATGTCAGCCATCTTTTTGATGTCAATGTCGATGCCAATTTTCTCGCAGAGAAACGCCGGAGTTTCCGGTGGAATGTCCAGAATAAATTTTGACCCCTTCCGCTGAGGTAATTTGTTGACTTTTTTCTTCTCCGGAGCTTTTCCAAATTCACTCACGACAATATCGATTCGCATTGTGTCCATTGTTCCAACCAAAGACAGATTTGATCCGAGAGAATCTAGGGACGACACGTTGTTCAAGTTTCCTGAGCCAATCGCCGACAGCATTTGCTGAGGCATCACCGACAGCGACGAGAGCAGAGGCTCAAAAATTAGGTGAGCGTCCAGCAGACGCAGAGAATCCTTCATTGGATATAAATAAGCTCCGCTCTGAATATCTGAGTCCTCGGTGTCCTCTGTTGTCATTGTGTTGATTTTCGAGTCCTAAAATGGATTGAAAAAAATCTAATTACTCTGTAATTAAAATTCTTTTATACATTCAATGAATAAAAATATATAATCCGTGTTTAAAACCAAAAAACGGCGTATGACCAAAAAATTAGGATCTTTTTACTTGCTGATATCTTGATAAGGAAGCAAGTTGGATAAAATTTGTTAAGGACCTATTTTACAACTAATAAAATTCTCTATAAAAAAGGTCCTTTCAAAAAAATGTTTATCTTCAATAGTTTTAAAGATATTATAATTTAAAACAAAAAAAAAGTTTTCCATACGCCCTATTTGGCTTTATAGATGCGACATCATCAACTACTAATAAAAAATTCACGAATAAAATGATATAATAGCTAGGAACAGTACCTTGGCTGATTTATCAGACCGGAATACCTGAGAGCATGAGCGTGAGCATAAATACACATGGGTGAATATTAAAATCCGCCCAAATCGCACTTGTAAAACATATTTACCCAGTTTCCCTTCAAATTTGCCGTGTCATTATCCTTGATAAACTCCTGCTGCTTGGCCATCCAGCTGTAGAGATCCTCTCCAGCATTGGCCTGCCCTCGTGACTGATGGGTCATCGGCGACATCACCTGATCGAGGCTGCCCGTGCTTTGTTGACTTCCATGTCCACCCGAATAAATGCTCGGATTCGAGCCCAAGTTGTGCGAGTGCGATATGTGAATTTGTGGAGTTTTGTCCTCTCTCAATGCACCGTAGCCCAAACAATCTTCATCACTTAGTTTTTCTAAAAAGCACAGTCAAAAACTCAATAACATATCAATCCATTAAAATCCCTCAAAAATATGGTGCTGGTGACATAAAAAAAAGCCGAAAATTTTTTACAAAGCATATACAACACTACACAATGATCTCATCAGCGAAAACACCACAATTTCCAACCCAAAACCCCATCTAAATAATTTAATCAATCGGAAAATAAAGCTTTACCTGCAAAAGAAAAAAAAATTAGTCAAAAATGAATTACAAATGAGAAACTTACTCATGTTGGCTTCGCGCGGCTGACTAAACAGTCCACCACCAGCAAGAAGCGGGAAGATGATGCTCGCACGGGAGCTCACGGGTACCTGAGTTGGTTGCAGCGATCGGCTGCGCTTGTCCGCAGGCACTGGCGGCGAGGGAGACAGCAGAGACTCCGGAAGCGGCAGTGGAGTTGACAGCGGCGTAGTTTCCCGTCCTCGGGGTGAGCTCACAGGCACCGTGAGACCATCAGCGCACAAACCTACAAGCGTCCCACCGAAACCAAGACAATTTGTAGCTTCTGTTAGCCGCGCATCACTCACAAAACAAGTGTAAAGCCAGGGGAGTTGAGAGAATATTTTTACATACAAGGCAAAAGCAAAAAAGCAAGACGCTATTACACGTGGGGATATTGTTAGTATTTGTTCTGCTGGATGTGAGAGTCACGTTACCTGTACTCTTCTCCTGTCCAGCCTTCACCTGGGCGTGCTTGTACAGATGATCCGTGTGGATAAGCATGGCACACTCATCTGTGACCTCCTGGTCGTCGGCATCGGCTCCACTTCCCTCGCCATCCGTCAGCAAATTTTCCTGTGCACGAAGCAAAGCAAAAAAAACTCCAGTGTCCGTTCCAGAAGCTTCTAATATTTGCCAACTAAACGAATAAGTACACACGAGAGACACTAGTAGTGGCTGCCTAAATCACAAATCCGTATATTTATATTATCGCAAATGGATATACATATATGAGTCGAGTGACGTGCCAGCGCAGCTGCTTCTTTGATCTCGGCAATTAATGTGAATCTAGGCAGCAATGACAGTTAATGACACAGTGAGGATGGAACTACTGGACGGTATGGGTTAATAAAAGAAAAAAAAAAAAACAAATAAATAATTAAATAACATGATACAAAACGAGTCAGAGAAAACAGAGAGGCCTCGAGTGCGCAGTTTTAAATGAAGCTTTTTTTTAAAGACCCTGTGTATAGGCATACTTGATCGTGCCTTCGAGGAAAAAAAATCATCCTTACGCCGTTCTTTATCGTCTAATATAGCATCCGGATCGGTCTGTCTCACGAACGGCACGCAGTGCTCCTACGAAGTCGGATTCAATTATGAATATGAATTCTCAGACAAGTCCATTCAACAGTCAAATAAAAGTTTCAAACTTCGGTCAATGCCGTGTGGAAGCTTGGAAAAAAATGTATATCGGAAATTTTTAATTGTTTAAAGGAAATGGTACTTACATCGTCGGTGTCGGAAACAGCAAAAGTGACGTTCAGAGGCTTCACGTGCTTGGTTTTGTAATTATGCTCGAGGAGCAGCGGGGTATACAGTACATTTTTCCACTGTCTGCTCAAGACAATGACGCCCTGGAGGAAAAAATTTAATTAGTTGAAGTTCTACGTGAAAAATAAGACAGATGGTTAAACACTGTGCGTCTTGACAGATCTGCATTTGTCAAAAGCTCGGGAAGAACTGGTGACGTGGTTGAAAGTATTGATTTTTCGAGATAAAAAAGCAATTAAAAATTATCGATAAAACCCGGCTCAACGGACTATTCCACGAAAATTGTCAGTTTTCTTTCCGGGTTTTTAGTGAATACAGACGTCTCCAGGAGAGCGGTGAGTGAAAATTTCAAACAGACGAATTCGGTATTTTACATCGAGTAACACGTGTTTAATACCATAAATTACGTAATTTACATTGCAAAGCACGCAATCAACCCCTAAAAATGGGGGGTTAACTTTTTTTTTTTTTTTTTTTTTT